>PVIA01012378.1:0-38113 GCA_004024845.1 Tonatia bakeri
AACAATGCCACTTGCTCAGCTCTTGGCTGGCTTGCAATCACCTCCTTCACTACCCACAAACAAATTGGGTGCTTATGGTGCTGATTCCCTGGGTGGGTGGTTTTGTGTTTGTTCTAGGACCCTGTGGGTCTCTCCAACAAACTCTCCTGTGAGGCTGGGAATTTCTCCTCCTACCTCAACTCCCACAGGTTTTTTTCAGTCAGAGGGTTTGAGGCTTTATTTCCCTGTGTTGGAACCCTGGGTTGTGTGGTTTGTCTTGCTCCCCAGTTGTTCCTCCCGGTTTATCTGCACACAAATGTGAGATCGCCCAGTCCCCCTGCCACCAGCCACCCACCTTGTTGAAAGTCCTCTCCACTTTTGCTGCTTATCTCTGCCCCTCCTGCTGGTCTGGATGAGTGTTTCTTCTTTAACTCCTTGGTTGTTAGACTTCCATAATAGTTTGATTTTCTAGCAGTTCTCGTTGTTTTTTGCTTTTAAATTTGTTGTTGTCCTTCTTTTGGTTGTATGAGGAGGCAAAGTTTATCTACCTACACCTCCATCTTGGCCTGAAGTCCTATTAAAAAATGTTTGATTACATAATCATATACATGTGATTGTGTAACATAACAAAATCACATTCAAGCTCACTGTATGACATTTTAGGTGAATGTTTAACTTGATGTCCATCTCCTGTGAGACATTCACATACCCTACCAACCACAGCCAATGGCATTACTTCTGTCAGACCTTGTATATACAATTTTTATTTAAAACTTTTGACAGAAAACTATATCAATTAAATTTTAATTACAGAAAAATAACAACATTTCTGTGTAAGTGTCTGTCTGCAGTACTTGGGATACACTTACACTGATAATTTGCTTGCTGTCTATCTGCAACATCAGTTTCAACGGAGTCTGTGCTCTTCCCAGCAGGCCAAACACGGTGAGCACCACGCCTCCATTCGGGCTGCTATGTGGACTCCCAGCCAGGGCATTTGTTTTGTCGCTGTCACTGGTTGCACTTTACTTGAAAAGGAATTTTCTTCTATCTGAGAGCTTCCTTCTATTACTCACATTCTGAGTCTCTCTTCCTCTTGCCAGAACAGTGCTTTTCCTTTAAAACCACACTTAGTAAAGTGACAAGAACTTTTCTTTCTGAATATTTTATATGCACCAAATAAAATACAAAATAATTTAACAAAGTTATAAAAAGTATCTTTACTCTTCTTTTTAAAAGTGTTTTACTCAACAGAATAAGAAACAACCCAATTTAAAAATGGGTAAAGGACTTGAGTAGACATTTCTCCAAAGTTATACAAATAACCAATAATCGTGTGAAAAGATGTTCAACATCAGTAGCAATTAGGGAAATGCAAATCAAAACCACAATGAGAAGATAACACCTCACACCCATTAAGATGAATATTATCAGAAAGCAGAACCTAATAACTATTGTTGAAGACGTGCAGAAATAGGAACCCTCATGCATCGCTAGTGGGAATATAAAATTATGTAACTGCTATGGAAAATAATGTCGCAGTCATGCCCTGGCCTGGTGGCTCAATTGGTTGGAGCCTGGTCCTATACACCAAAAGATAGTGGGTTTGCTTTCTGGTCAGGGAACATACCTAGGTTGCAGGTTCAACTCCTGTTTGGGGTGCGTACAGGAGGCAACTAATAGATGTTTCTCACATCGATGTCTCTCTCCCTGTCTCAATCCCCCCCCCTCTCTCTCTCCCCCTCTCTCCTCCCTCCTCCTTGTTCTCCCCCTCTCCCTCTCACTTCCTTCCTCTCTTTATAATCAGTGAACATATGCTCAGGGGAGGATTAAATAATAATTATAATAAAAATAATAGTAATAATAATACCACAGTCCATCAAAAATTACACACAGATTTACCATTTGATCCATCAGTTCCACTTCTAGGTATACACTTAAAAGAACTGAAAGTAGGGACTTAAAATCACCAAAAGATGAAAGTAATTAAATTTATTCCAGTGAGTGAATGGATAAACAAAATGTTACCATATTATCCAGCCTCAGAAAGGAAGAAGATCCTGACACATGCTGCCGCACAGGTGAACACTGGGGACAACGAGCTGGGTAACATAAGCCAGTCACAGCAGACAAATGCTGTGCGGTTCCCTCCATGTGAGCGGCCTTACTCATGAGACAGAAGTAGAGCAGTGATTGCTAGGGGCTGCAGTGAGGGAGGGTGGGGCATTTTTTAATGGGGACACAGCTTCTGTTTGGGAAGATGAAAAATGTCCTGGAGATGGATGGCAGCAATGTTTGCAGAACACTGACTGTATGTAATCATTAAAACAGTAAATTTTAGGTAATGACTCACTTATTTTACCACAAAAAAAGTAAAACGAGGTATTCTACTTATTTTAAATGCCTTTGAACTATATCAATGCATTCTCCCAAAAGCTGGCTATATGTTACCTTTTCTATTCAGTTAATCATAATTTTTCTACACAGGTCCTCATGTGTCCTCAATTGGCAAAATATGTGCATCAGCATATAGTGATGTGGTGTCTTATCTATGTTCCAGCCATTGATTGAAGAAAGAAAAAGGCAATGCCTCCTCAAGCTGCATTTGCAGAACACAGTGCCTGAGGTGGAGTAACAGCCCCCTGCCTTAGCCAGGCACAGCCAGGCGCTGTCTCAGCACCAAACTGGGCAGCAAGGGGTCTGAAACCATTTCTGATGGAGCCTGGGGACTGGCAAGCTAAGCTTGACATGATTCAAGAACAGAAATTCAGTGGTCTTAGAGCATCCGAAGAGTTGCTATGAGGAAGAGATTTTAGGTTTTTTTGACATTTCGTCAAATGAGAAATTGGCACCTGAAAGTTGGGGTTGTAAAAACTCCTGTCATTTAAGGTGTGTGTGAATGTTACCAAAAACGCAGGTTTGGCTGCCTGCAGCAGCGAAAGCCAAACTCATAAGACAGGTGCTGGTGCAAAAGGAAAGAGGAAAGTCAGGAGAATGGTAGGCAAAAGGAAAGAGGAAAGTCAGGAGAATGGTAGGCTCCTGACTCCAAGACCACCCCCTTCCTGCTCAAGCCTGCAATTCTTATAGGGATAGTGACGAGAGGCCTTTTTTCCCCCTGTCCAATTATCTTGCTAGCTTTTGCGGCACTCAGTGTAAGAACCTTCCCCTGTGCCATCTTGGTCAATGAGAGATTCCCCAGTGCTCTCTGTCTACAATAACAAGAACAAATAGGCTTATTTGTGCTTAATGAGCCTCCCACTTCTGGCACAGTCTGAAAGGGTGGCAACACTCAAGGAAGGATGCTAGGGAAGGGTTCTCACTTAGGACAGGGGAGTTTAGAATAGACATCGTCCCAGGCTCTGGAAACACAGATCTCAGGACATGATTCATTGAATACCTGCTATGCTCCTAGACATCACCTTGGGGTTTTGCTTATTTTTCAGGCACCTAAAGTCAAGCACAGTGGGTTCTACTTCTTTGTCATTGTCCAATAGCTCACACTGATCCCTGCTAACCAGTCTCCCAGTGCTTAGAAGCATTTACTGAGCCCCCGATCAGTGCCCAGCACTGTGCTGGGTGTACAGGTGCAAACAGACACACAGGGGGATGAGCCCATCCCCAGTAACACCAGGATGCCACTGAAGAAACTCTCAGAGAAGAGTCTGGCCCTGACTGGTGCCCAAGATAATGTGTTAGTTGGATTCATTGTATAAATCAATAGACCCAAACCCTTTGGATTTCTCAAGGAAGGCAAAGGAATACAATCTGAGGTACTTTAGTCAAGGTAGGTTTCAGGGAAGACAGGGATGACTAAGCTAGGCCTGGAAAAATGGGAAGGAAGGAAGGAACTGACTGATTCCATAATGGACCACCCAGGGCCATAGATATTAATTTGTATTTTACAGTTTTAAAACTGAGGCTTAAAGAGGTATGCAACCTGCCAATGGCCATGGAGCTAGTGGGTGGGCAAGCTCAGACTGGGTCATGTCTACTCCCAAAGCTGGCGATGGCAGCCAGTGCACAGTGGGCCTTTCCAGAGAGGGCAAGCAAGAGCCATTGGAGAGAAGAGGCCATACTCTGGGAGAAGAGAGGGTGACAGGGTCCAGGAGGGAGGATATCCTCAGTGTGGGGGTCTGCAGGGCCAGGCAGAGGGGTGATACAGTCACAGTAGGTGCTGCCATCAGCAGGTCCCTGGCTGGGCCTTAGAGTCCTTGCCTGGAACATCCCTGACACATTAGAGCCAGAACATTCCAGAATGGATAGCGCAGACAGGTTGTTTCTCCTCCTTGAACAATAAACAAGAGAACCCCTTGTCTGCCCTCCTACAGAGGCAGTGGGTCTGGGGGAAATTCCTCAGGTTTTGCGAGTTTTTTTTAACAGTTGCATTTCCTCAGCCCGACAATCTCAGGAAGACAGAGACTCTATCTGTCAGGCCCCCAAACCCACCTGTGTTCCCCCAGCCTCATCCGTCACCATCCCCACCCTGTGCAAGGGAAGTGGAAAGATAGGGGAGAAGGTTCTCTCCATTCCCCACTCCCCAGCCTACACCAGTCTCGACCTTTTCCCAGTGCACTCCTATCAGACTATGCAGTGATTACTGTCCAGCTGGGAGTGGGGAGGGGAGCATCCAGGCCTTCCTGAAGCCCTCAGTGACTGGGAGCCCTGCAGGTCCACAGCCAGCTTGCTGGCCTGGCCTTTCATCCCTGCTCCACTGCTTACCAGCAGCCTGACTTTGGTCCAGTTCCCCTGCCAGTGTGAAGGTCCAGGTTTTTACCTTCCAAGGTGAGCGATGGTGTTGGCCAGGGGAAGGAATGGGAAGTATACAGGAAGCACCTGGCTGAGGGTCCAACCTGCCATGAAATGAATGTGAACTCCCCTCACCCACTGAGCACAGCAAGTGTCCCTGGCCTTGTGACAAGCTCTCTAGTACCTGTGCCCCCAACCCCCTTCCTGCTGGTGCAGCCCCTCACAGGAGCTCGAGGTCTCTGCATGCAACCCACAGGATACTGCAGACTCACCAGCTCTGCTACAGCCCCTGAGAGCCCTCTTCCTGGGTGGGCCACCTAGCAAGCCCCTGTGCATGCACTGCCATCTCCTACATGCATGCTGCTGCCCAGTGCCCCCAGCATGTGTCTCTAAGCTCCTCACTTATTCTTTGGCTCAGTATGCTTTCATGGTGGGCTTCTTATAGATGGGGAGTCAATCATCATAGGTTACACCAGAAAGTGACAGTGCCTGGATTGAAACCCAGGCTGTTAGAGTTTACTCTTTCCGAAGCATTTCCAGAACAGTCTCTGCTGCCTCAGTGACAAGTAGGGGTTGCCATTGTGCCTTTAGCCTTCACTGCAGTGACCCACTACTGAGCGTATCTCACCCCATTTAGTAATGGTGGCTGCCCTGGTTGGCCCCTGGCTGGGCTCTAGTGTGAGGACTTCTCTGGAGGAGAGTCCACAGGATTGTGTCTTAACCAGGAGTTGAAAGCATTTCCAAGCAGGCCTAGCCCCCAGGGCATTGGGAATCACAGGGTAGGACTAGGGAGAGGTGAGGTGGGACAGGGGCCAGTGGCTGCCTATAAGGGCAGGTCGGCTCCTCTCCTCAGCCACCCGTGTCACACAGGGAAGATGTAAGCCTCTGCACACTCCACGGCCACTCCCAGGTCAGAGCCAAGAGCTTTCTGCTTTGTGGACATGTGATGTGTACTGATATATAAAAAGAATGCAGTGGGAGGTAACCAGGAACCATCTGGGGGCACAGGCCTGAAGTAGTGGGCCAGCTACCTGAAGACCTCACCATGGACCTCAACAGATGGACATACCTGAGTCCCTCCTTGGGAAAAAGAAAAGTTTGTTATGTTTGGATTCCCAAAACCCTGGGTTTTGAGACTTGAAACAGCCAGGTTATCAGGTAGTGAAAGGTCTGCTGGATATGGAGGCACATCCTGACTGAGTACCCCCTCCCTGGGGTATTTGCCATGGCATCTTTGGAGACCAGAGCCACTGCAAGTGTCCACAAGTACATTGGAGACCCCTGGGGCCGGGGAGTGGGGTGGCTAGAGGAGCAGTGGCAGAGGTGGCAGCTCCTAGTTAGCAGCAGGCCTGTGTGGCCAGGGTCAGATGCACACCCCCACACACAGATGGGCAAATCCCCTCACTGGCGCTGTGACCAAGACCCCAGAGACTGGTGTGAAGCACACACTTGTGCATGCGTCCTTTCCTAATTGATGAACTTGTCACGAGGACAGTCCTTGCGATGCCCCGTCCCCTGAGTCCCCTGAGTCCCCTGAATCAGATTCCTCCGTCAAAGCCTGTGCCCCCTAGACAGTGCCCAGTTGCCTCGCACTGAATTCTTTTTGTATATCAGTACACATCACATGTCCACAAAGCAGAATGCTCTTGGCTCTGACCTGGGAGTGGCCGTGCGTGTGTGTGAGTGTGTCTGTGTATGCACACATAGTCCAGTTCTGTGTCACCATATTCCATTCTCCCTGGCACTAATCTCAACATCACTATGCACACAGAGTGCAAGGTGGACCCTGCACCTTAGAGACGAGTGACCCAATCTCCCATGTCACAGGTCAGGAAACGGAGGATCAGCGAGGGGACGCTGGCCCAGGTTCCACAGCAAGTGAGCACAGGGACAGGGACCAGCCCATCTGACCAGCCAGCCCTCTCCCCAGCCCTGCCCTCCCACCCTGTCCTCTCCAATGCCTAGAGACAGAGCTGTTTCCTGGCCTCTGCCTCACCCTAGGGTATGCAATGACAAATAGCAAAGGGGAAAGGGATACATGTGTCCACTGGCGTGGACAAGAACTGAACCAAGTCAGCACTATAAACAGATGGGAAAGAGGACGGAGACTCTGAAAGTGAAAATCAACTTTGTAGTAAAGGAAGTAGAAATGGAACTAAGCCAGACAGGATAGGCCAGCAGGATGCCCAGCATGAAGGCCAGGCCCATGGTTCGGGCGGGGGCAGGGAGAGAGGGAGACCCACGCAAGGTCCGCAGACCCACGCCAGGATCTCTGGGGACCACAGGAAGGACCAGCGGCTGCCCGGACAGGACAATGTCTGTGACAAGGTGTGGCTGTGATGGTGAGGCAGTAGATCTGGCGAGGATGGGAGAGGTGGAGAAAAATCTTTTAATAAAAAAGAGAAAGGAAGGAAACTGTGAAAGCAGAAAGCACTCCCATAAAACTGGGACAGCCGATGAGCAGCACACAGCCCTGAGGAGCCGTGAGGGGCACGCAGCCTGTCAAGGGGCAGCCCATCAGTTTCATGCCCTCTAGGCCCAGCTCCTGGGAGCCTGCAGTCGCCAGCCAGGCCCAGTGCCCAGAGTCACAGTGAGCAGGAGGGGCAGTACAGGAGTGTGAGGGACTCCTCCCTGGAAATGGGGCCCTCGAACCTCTGTGCAGGAAGGACCCTCTCCCTCCCGGCGACTCTTAGGGAGGCTGACCTCAGTTTCAGGAAACAGGACAAACCACCCTGCTTATCCTGGCTCTGCAGCTTTGCTCTGCATTTCTGGTTTTAAAAGCCTGGTTCTCCCAAATGCCTGCCACCATGGCCCACTGCTGGCCTGCTGGCCTCCGTGCCATTATCATGAGCAAAATACTTATTTGAAAACGAGGTTTCAACTGCATGTGGGCTGATGGATCTATCTGAAATATGTGTGCCTTCCACAAATGAGCCAGGTCTTAATGTGGTTGTGGAGAGACAGACAATATTGATGGATAGATGAGAGAGAGAGAGAGCAAGAGGGAGAGAGATTTTGGAGAAGAGGTATTTTAATGGAGAAAATAGCTACACAAAAAAAGTTACAAAATCAATGGAAACATAAGAAATGTATAGGAAAAATTTTAAATGGTCAGGAAAATGTGTGTGAAGGGTAGATTTTTATAACAAGATGAGAAGAAATAAGCGACGGGCATTGGGCGGCAGGCAGCAGGTGCCGAGAACGCAGAGGAGGGATCCTGGCACTCTCCTCCATGTGGGGCCTGCCCTGCAGGCCAGCCCTGCACCAGCAGCTTACTAGCCTCCTCTCACTCAATCCTCGAACGCCCAGGTGCAGATGCCCTCATCATCCTGTTCCTCAGCTGAGTAGACGGAGGCTCAGAGACATAACCCAGCCTGGGAGAAAAAGGGTTGGGGTCTGAGCCCAGGACCATTTGGAAGAAAAGTGAAGGTTCTCCCCCTTCCCTGGGGCGGAAATGCGTGTGAACAGCCCACAGAACCACAACTGAGTTGCACCGACCTAACGCGCCTACCCTCCTTCCTAACTCAGCCAGGACCTCGATAGAAGCCCTATCATCCTTGGGTTCCAGCTGCTGGGAGAGACAAATGCCGCCCCACCATGAGTTCCACAAGACAGAGAAGTCACAGTTCCCGAAAGTCTCACACAAGCCTCCTTTTACAAAAATGACTCTTCTTCAAAATCTCAGCTTCCCTTTCATCTCTCATCACGTCCCAGCTCTAGAGTGGATTTCCTGCCAACCTCAGCAGAGCTAGTTGCTTTGGCTGTGACAGACTGCAGCGGCAGGCAGTGCCACAGGGACAGGCAGGAGGTGTCTTTGGGGCTGTCTCTCAGCTTGCCTTCTCTGAAATCAGCATCCCAAAGACGTCCCAAGAGGCAGACCTGAGAGAAAGAAGTCAGGGCTGGAGAGCAAACGTCTGCTCTGATCAGCGGCTGCCAGGAGAAAGTCTGGGGTCTGGTCTCCAAGCCTGGGAAGACCATCCTCAGCCTGCTGAGGTGACAGAATTCAGACCTTAGAAGGTGGCCTGACTATTTCAGCTGCAAATGGGCCCAAGGGTGTTTAATTCGCCTTTAAACTTCACTTCATTATAGATTTAAAAATATGGAAAATAAGAACTAGGAAAAAAAACCCTAAATCCTGGCATTGAGTCAACATTTTAGCTGTGTAACTGGGGAAACTAAGGTCCAGAGAGGTGAAGTGACGTAGAAGGGAACACGTGGTGCTGACACACCATGACTGGGCCCCCCATTTTCTTCACTTCTTTGAACTGCTTCCCATCAGCCCTGAGCTCTTTGTTCAAGGGCTCATGACTTACTTTAACAAGAGCATGAAAAAATTAGAATGAGGAAAGTAAATCTTCCTCAAACCGAATACATAAAGCACTCTCCAGCTTGTCTGTGGGCTATCTGCCCAGACACGGGCAGATTGGAGCCACACCACTATCCCACCCTCCACCCCCAGAGACCCCTGTGGAAGGGCAAGTTGGCCTCTGAACGCCTCGCCTGGACCTGAAGGTATCAGGCAGGACACCGGCGCTTCCAGTGGGAGTACCATTGCTGCTGCTGAGAAAGTCACCATTGATTCAGGCTCCAAATTTCCAGGCTATTCAGTTCTAATTGTTATCCTTCAGCCTAGGAAATCATCACACATCTAGACAACAATTTAATTAATACACAGCAATCACCAGTGGGGCACTGCTTGCCCACAACCCACATGGGTGCAAAGCAGGCATGGGTGCTGGGGAGCAGAGCAGCTCGGGAAGTCAGGAGACAGCATGCTGTTCTGTCATTCAGTCTCCATGACCACGATTTGAAGTGGGGACCACTGTTCCTGTTTCATAGGTGAGGAGGCTGAGACTAAGGAGAGAGGAAGTGACTTGCCTCAGGATGCGCCAGTCGTGATGGGGACACTGGCTCGGACCCTGTCATCCTGATTCCAATGTGCTCCCTCCTGTCTGGCCCCCTGGGGCACCCAGGAGAGGCCCATGTAGTTAAGACTGGCTGGATTTGACTCCTGCTCTGCCACTGTGGGCTGTGTGTCCTCAGCCATTTGATTAAACTGTCTGTGCCTTGGTTTCCCCATCTTAAAAATGGGAATAATAATAGTGACTGAGCCAGAGGGTTGCTCCATCAAGTCTCCATGTGGGAGGGTGTGTGGCACTTGCAACCGCTGCACAGTGTCAGCCCCACTTCTCTCTGCACCTCTTCTCCTCGCCTCACGCGGCTATGTCACCAAAACCAGGCCCTGGGGAGCTTACCCCCAGCTGCAAGAGCCCCTGCTGCTCCCAGGGAGTTGGCTGTACAACAGAGTGGCTTGCCTTCTGGACGGGAGGGTATGAGCCTTCGAAGCAAAGGGGGCTACTCAGGTCAGGAGTCATGAATGGTGACAAGCAAGGAGTCCCCCCAAATTAATTGTTCACCACATGTCACCTGGCTGGTGACAAATCTGCAATGAGTATCTTCTCATCCCATTTTTCCCAGCTCTGGTCCCATCTCCAGACTGATTTAAGCAGTTCTGGGAGGCAGTGCGTGCAGTTCCAAGGGGTAAAATAACTCCACCAGAGAAGAGAGCCCTGGGTCTGAAGTGACAAACAGGCTTTTGTGTCTCTGTAGATCGGTGAGGGGGACTGGCCATGTACTGACATCCTTCCAAAGGGGCCACTGATTTAGATGGTGGCCAGAGAAAGCAAGAATGAGAAGGGCCCTGCCCAGGCAGCTCAGTCGGTTAGAGCGTTGTCATGACATGCCAAGGCTGTGGGTTCAGTCCCTGGTGAAGACACATACAAGAATCAGCCAATGAATGCATGAATGAATGGAACAACAAATCTCCCCCCGCCTCTTTCTCTCTCTCTCTCAAATCAATGAATAATTTCTTTAAAAAAAAGGGAGTAAGAAGGATGGCATTTACCTACAAGGACATTCCCAGGAGGTGACTTGGCTCTCTGTCCTCACCAGGACTCAAACTTTTGCTCCAAGATTCATCAGAGCAAACTTGGGAAAAGGACCAGAATAAAAACTGGGTCTCCCTCAAGATTTCCTGAAGGCAGGGACAGTCTCCGGACAGGCCCAGACATCCGGCTCTGCTTTGTGGTTTGCTCTGAGCAGAGCTGGAGTCAGGGTCACAGAGAACAGCCGGTTCAGGAGTGGGGACTCTGTGGCAGTCATTCATCTGGTCCTAGAGTTGAAAGAGTGCTTGCAAATATTAACCACATTGTTTTAACTCTTCCTATTTTCTCTCCCAAGACAGTAGAGACTAACAGAAGCAGGAGAAGGCACAACTGGGAACCAGTGCTATGGGAAGTCGGGACCCAGAAACTGATTCTTTGGGCCTCTTCTCTTTCTTTGAGACACTTCCCAACAGCTGCAGACCATGGTGGAGAAGGATGAAGTGCAGGAGAGACCACGAGAACTGAGAGAGGGGGCTTCAGGGGGTCAAACTCAGCGTAAGAGGAGGGGGACAGGCTGCTCTGGAGCTCCCGTGTGTGCCCCTGCTGGGGGGCAGGCACCTCCCCCATGGTCCCAGGCTTGACACCCGCCAGCTGAGTCAGGGCCCAAATCTTGCTGCTGAGCATCTGCTGAAGCTGGAAGTGCTCCATGATAATCACCTTCCCAGGGCCAGGTTATTTCTGTCCTTTGCAGGAGGATAGATCAGGAGGGGGCAGAGTCCAGAAATAGCAAAAGCAATTAGCAGGCAGGCTTCTCAGGGCATAATTGCTGGGTGTGAATTAGAGCCTGGCCAGGTAAACCTCGGCCTGGTTTCTGGGCATGTGGGCAGTGGGGTGGGCCATCGGTGTGCCCTGCCCTGGCCCTCACCCAGGGTAAAGGCAAGACCAGAAGTTCAAGGGCATCTTCTCCTCATAGGGCTCTTTTGGACTCAGAGGCCTGGGGTGGCTGAAGATTTCCCCACCTGATACATACTCCATGCCTCCCAAGATGGGCTTACAGTTCTGGGAGACCCTAGGTGCCTGTAGAATATGAACTAGTTAACCAGCTGCTCTGAGCCAAAAGTGGCTAGGTAGGTGGGGCCTGAGGAACTGGTCTGGGACTGGGCCCAGGGTTGAGTCAGAAGACATGGGTTCAAGCTTTGAAGCATTTACTTCTGAGCTCTGTGACCTTGGGAAAGTTACTTACCTTCATTGAGGCTCAGTTTTCTTCTCAGTGAAATCAGTGTGGGTAGGGTAGGCTAGGTCACACTGCCTAACAGACAACTCCAATGTCCTAGAGCCTGCTGCAACGTGGAATCCTCACTCAGGCCAGGGCCACGGAGAGTCTGAGCAGCTTCCTAGGGTCACTGTCCCTGGGCAGTGGCTTGGTAGTCCCTGCTGCCTCAGGTGAGGTGGTCTGCCATCTTTGCACAAGGCCCCATGTTCACTGTGCCCAGGAGAGACACAGATGGCAGTGTACTTTCCACAGCCTTCACCCAGAAGGGACACACTCACTTCTAGTATTTCATTGATTGGAACTAGCCACATGGCCCTGCCCATCTGCAGGGAGACGTGAAAGTCAGTATCCTATGCTCTTAGGACTAGAAGGGGAACGGGTCATTGTGAGCCCCAGATGTTCATCCCAGATAGGCTCTCACTGTCACCAAGAATTTGTGACAGTCTGGAGGGAATGGTCCTTATCTCCACCACAAAGTGATGTTCTACCTGCCACTGCTTTCCTTCTTGTGTCAAGTGCCTTTTGTAGTTCCTATTAGTTTTGGGGTTAAAATGACCCCAACATAGGGAAGGCAGCCACCAGCAATAAACAGGGACTCAGGGTGGACAGAAGCAGGGCAGGGAGACAAAGCCCAGAGCTTCTAATCTCTGCATTCA
Source organism: Tonatia bakeri (assembly GCA_004024845.1). Lineage (NCBI taxonomy): Eukaryota > Metazoa > Chordata > Mammalia > Chiroptera > Phyllostomidae > Tonatia > Tonatia bakeri. The sequence continues at coordinate 12,540 of PVIA01012378.1, forward strand.
AATGCTAACTCTAACTGAGGAGTAAAGGCAAATTAAGAAAGTTCAAATTAGTGTTACTTGGTGCATGCTCACGAAAACCACAGGGACACAGGGCCATGGGGGAGGGAGCAGAGAGTGGAATCAGGGGAGGCTTGCGGGAGGCATGAACCTGTAGGACAAGCCTGGTTTTCCCAGGTCCCAAGCCTTCCTGGAGCCCCACTCCTGGCCCAGTGCTGCCCCTTGCTCCATAGCCAATGCCCTCCTTGTTTCTGAGCCTTGAAGGCAGCAAAGTGCCAGCTTGCTCAGAAGTCTGAATCCTTCCCCTGGGACCTAGGAGGGGTGCGTAGACTCAACTATGCACACACTGTAGCCCCCTGCGCCCTGTGCAGTGGGCATAGTGGGGAGGGGTGTGGAGGGTACGGGAGAGCACAGACTTCCAGAGGACTCAGGTCCCTCCTGACAAACCCAAGCAGAGGTCCTCAGACAGAGAGGTGGCTGCAACAGGGCTACAGTAGCTCCCACATGTGGGGCTTTCTTACATCTGTCTGTCTGATTCTGGGTCATTCTGGAGACCCTGGTGCCTCTCCCCAGCCTGGTAGGTGTCCCACTGAGCTGTCGCACCTTCCTCATCAGAAACGCAATACCACCTTCCTGGAGGTTTGTGCCTGTGTCGGTGTCACTGTGCCCTCCTCGATGCCCAGGTCCTGCACCCCTCTCCAGGGAGGCAGAGCTCACCCTGCTATGTCTGCGTCCAGGCCACCCCAAACTCCTGCCCTCCTCTCTCTCTCTCTGGGTCACACAGACGTCTCAGCTGGGTCCCTGTTTTTTGTTATGACAAAATGACACAGTTGTTCTCACAACTCAAAGAGCAGAGAGACAACATTCAACCTGGAGCTGGAATGAGAATGTCTGTTTTCTTGGGGGCTGGTCCTGGCTCTGCTGCTCTAGTGAGGCCTTGAGCAAGTCACCTAACATCTCTGAATATAAAAGGGGACATCCTGCCATCAGCCTGTCACAGCTGGGCTTTGAGCAGGAGTGGGGTGACAGCAAAGAAAGTTCCTCCATATAGAGTCTGTAGCCTCAGAGATAGGTCCTTACCCAAGGCCCCAAAGCCAAGGGAGAGAAGTGAGAATAAACCAAAACCTGCCTAGGCACACCCAAATGAGTGCAATGTGGGGTCTCCAGGCCCGGGGTAACCCTCTCTCCCCCACTTACCAGCCAGTCTCAGGCAAGATGTGCCCACCCATCCACCCACCAGCTCTGCAAGGCTCACCAGCTCCAGGCCGAGTCCTATAGCACCAGCCACCATCCAGAGCCCCATGCCTGGCACTGTAGACACTGTGAATAATGGAGTGTCATGTTTGTCTAATGGATTTATCACTACTTACGAATGCAGCTTCATCAACAAAAGCAGGTGAAAATTGATGTTGAGGCAGCTAAGTGAGCTGCACTTTCCCTCACAGCTTGGCAGGTATTGATAGTCTTTTGTCCGCTTGGTGTTTTGCACCCAACGTGGAGCTGAAAGCAGGAGTACAAATGCCCTCGGCTCTGCTTGCCGACAGTCCTCTGGCTCCTGTTCAGGGCAGGGTGCCGGAGCTGTGTTCCCACGCAGCCCTCCATGTCCTGCACCGGCGAGGTGAGCGAGGGGCCTGGTGGGATTTCTTTGCTCCAGAAGAGAGAAAAAAGGGCAGCTCCCCTGAGCACTGCACAGGGCTCCCCCAACACAGGTCTCCGCCACAGAGTGTGGCAGAGAGCATCTCTTGGGTGGGCCATGACCCCCGCCCCCCGATCCTGAACAGCAGTGGGCCTTTGCACTACAGGAGGGCACATGCACGTGGCCTGTCTGTCTGTTGCTTTGGTTCAGTTTTTGCCCAGGGTGGAATGAGCCATTTGGACTGGAAGAAGTATAGGAAGTGTATTTTTTAGAGAAGGGTTGATGTTTCTGGGCAGATCTGTGTAAGGAAATGGAAATGAAATGGGGCGGGAAAGTTGGATGCCTTAGTGGTTGTTCCAGCTATCATGTACTGAGGCGTGTACTCTGCATCTTCCAATTATCGCTGGGCTCAGTGTCTACTCAGGTGAGTGGAGAAGATAAGGAACCATCCCCTTGGAAGGAGCTGCAGATGGCAAAGGCTGAAAATGCTTCCAATCAATTTTATTTATAGTATATTAATTGTACCAGTTCAGGCTACCATCACAGTGCACCCTACACTGGGGGCTTACACAGCAGACATTTATTTCTCACAGTTCCAGAAGCTGAGCATCCAAGACCAGGTGCCAGCAGACTCAGGGCCTGGTGAGGGCAAGCTCCCCTGCTTGCTGGCTGCTGTCTTCTTGCTGTGTCCTCACAAGGCAGAGATCAAGGTCACCTGTCATGTCTCTTTTAATAAGGCATGAGCTATCATCAGGGCCCCATCCTGATGACCTAATCCCAAGGCTCCACCTCCAAATCTTGGAGATTAGGACTTTAGCAGGTAAATTGGGAAAACATTAACAGTCTGTCTACAGCATTAATCAAGTTCCTGGGGAAACAGAGGGAAAGCTGAACATGGAGGAGGACTCACCATTGCCAAGTATGTCATGTGAGCTTCCAATCCTTCCAACCAGGATAGGTGTTATCCACCCATTTTAGAGACTAGAAAACAGAGGGACCAATTTCCCAAAATTCTACAAACAGCAAGAAGCTACATTGGGATCTGAGTTCAAGTTTGTCTAAACCAAAACCCAAGCTCTTTTGTACATTGGACAACCAAGAATAATGGTGTCCCATTTTACATTTCAAAAGATTTCTTGATCATTTCTCAGTGGAGACCCAGAGTCCTCACACTGGAGTATACATAGGAATCCCTGGAGGACTTGTTGGTCCCATGCCAGGACTTCCTCTTCAGGGTCTAGAATAAGGCAAGAGAGGCTGCATTGCTAACCTGCCTCCAGCCGCCACTCTCCCTGGTGCATCCTGGTGCTAGAGACCCTGGGAGCATCAGATGACTGTTCAGTGAAGGTGCCACAGACAGCTTTGTGGGGAGGACAGGACACTGGCACATCTCAACTCCAGCAGCCACTCTGCCATCTGAACAGAGCATTCCTGAAGGAGGAGACTTGGAGCCCTGAGCACTCCCAAGCACAGAAGGCCTGTGGGCCTTCTCCACGTGGGATGTCGCTCTCCTTCCGGCCTTCCCTTCCTTGTTCTGAATGTCTGCTGCCTTCCAGATGGTGATGCACTCCCGCAAGGTGAGGGTGGTCTCACTGTCCCTTCTTTGTGCTTTCCTCTGGTAGAGGCAGTGAAAAGTCTTCATCATTTAAGCAGGCTGGAAACATTCTCTGTTAATTTTGTGGAGGATATAATATGCATATATATATGCATATATGTGTGTGTGTGTGTATATATATATTTATATATTTCTGGGAATGTCTTGCATTTATGGGATTACACTTCCCAAAAGCACGTGTGAAGTTTTGGATAGTTATACATTTAAGTTTCGCCTGAAAGACAGAGCAGTTATGGGAGATGCTGTTCCTATTTTATAGATGAAGGAAGAAATTTCATGGGGAATTGAAGATTCAGGGTTTTCTCAGGTTCTGCAATCATAACAATTATTATTCATCATTGAGTGCTTCCAGTTTCCTGTGACACACACACACATTTCATTTAACCCTCACACAATTCTTCAGGTTACTCATCACAACTAACATTTATTAATCACAACAAAGACCTGATACTATTCTAAGGTCTTCACCTGTGTTACCCCAAGAACCCTCACAACTGCTTGGTGAGGTAGGTCCTACTGGTATCTCCATTTTTAGACACAGGAAAGGGAGCACTGACTGATTCAGGGACTGCCCAGAGTCACACACTTAGTAAGTGGTGGAGTCTTGATTTTACTCCAGAGCCTGTGCCCTGTCCTGCCTCCTAAGACAGGGACCCTCCCCATGCATTTCACTAATGGCCCAAGGGGGTGATAGAGGCCAACTGGGGTGTCTCGGTAGGGGCAATCTGCACAGAACTCCCGGCCTCTGGACTCCAGAGCCACTTTCTGTTCACTAACAAATCACAGGCAGCTTTGCCCCTGAAGTCTCCATCTGAGCTGATACCACTTGCTTCTCCCAGCTTCCGGGGGAGAAGCACAACACTATCACTCTTACATCTGACCTCAGAATACAGGGCATTTTCCAAGAGCACAAAACTCAAAGGAGGATTGGAACAAAGGACTCCAAGTCCACGATGTCACCAATTCCAGTGCTCTCAGTTTTACCCTAGTCGGGTGCCCACCAAGCATGTCTCTCCAGTCCCTGCCTGGGGTTCAGTGGGCTCTCCACCTCTGAGGCTGTTCTGCTACTCTCTCTCTCCCCTACCACCCTGCCCCCAACATACACAAGCTTCCCAGAGCCTCTGTCAGAAAACTATTTATGCTGCCTTTGAGTTGCTATGGCATTCTCGCTGGTATAGACATGCATCCAGCCCTGGACTTGTTTTCTTCTCGGGTCTATGGCCGAGTGAGGGTGGAAAGGAAGGGGAACACAGGCAGGGGGATGCTGGCAGCTCAGCGGAGCAGGGCACAGGCTCTGTGGGAAGGTGAGGAGTTTCCTGGCAGCATCCTGCCGCCTTGGAGCTCCCTCTGCATCTAGGAGCTTCGTGCACTCGGCCAACACCCTGCTCACTTCCAACATGCATGTGCAAGAGCACAGCCCAGGCCTCCCCCGAGAGCACAGAGCTGAGAAGGCCTGTCCTCTTCCTCCCCCAGGCTGTGAGCCGCAAACTCCCGGCCCTGTCCGAGGGGCACTAGGCTTCCGGGGAGAGGAGGTGGGCGGGCTGCGGATAGCAGGACCAGAGCCACTCTTCCCTTGCCCCAGGGTGAGATGCCAGAAGGGGCAGAGGAGGTGCCATATGCTTGGCGCTGGCACCTGGCTCACCCCAGCTCTCAATGAATTGCTTTCCTGAGACTGCAAGTTTCTCAGAAGCCCTGCCTAATGGGATTCATATCCGTTCGTCAGTCAGAAGACAAGGTGAGCTGAAAACCTGCCTTCAGAGAGCCATGGAGCCCTGAACACTGAGGCTTCTGGGCCACCTGCGATGTCACCAGCCCTGACTGCCAGCTGCTCTGGAGTAAGGAGCAGACTGGGGTGTGGGGGCTGGCAGAACCCCATCTGTGGGGGCGAGAGGAGGCTGTTGGGCAGAGATGGGGCAGAAACAACAGAGCATGGCTCCTGTTTAATCCCAGAGTCCAGCCAAGGAGGGAGGCCCAACCAGAGTTGCTCCGGATAGGGACTGTTTCCCACTTTGCCCCCCACCTCCATGTGCCCTGGGAGGGGGGGCAGAACTGTTTTTTCTGTGAGACTCCAAAAGACAGATGAGAGCCAGTTGCTGGGAGATTCAAGAAGACAAATATTGACTCAGGAACAGAAGCATGCTCTCACATTGAAGTGAGAAACCGCTTCCCCAAGGAACAGCGACTAATCTGTCAGGCAAGTGTTCAGGCACAGACTGGGCACACCCAGTGCAGGGCAGAGGGTGGGGAGGGGCGCCTGACCCAGGGAGAGCACCCTCTGCTCCACGACAGGGCCCTTCCTTCTTCTCTGAGGCTCCGCTTCCAGCTCTGGCCCCTGGGGCCCACACTTTGCCTCCAGCTGGTCAGTTGGGAAGTACTTGCAGAGAACCATCAATGGATTGCCTAGAAGAAGCATAAACAAGCCCCAAACTCAAGGAGCATCTGAGAAAGCTGGGAGAGGTGATACACCCACAGGAGACAATTGGTTGGCAGTGGCAGAGGTCATGTGCGTGCCCACTTTGCAAGTTTCAAGCCACACAGGCATCTGCTGGGACGGCCAGGGGTGGGGTCCACGTAGCCATCAGGCACAGGCCTGCCCCCAGGTGGCAAGTAGATCAGAGGCATGGGCATCAGGGCACAGATATGAGCTCCTGCTTGGGGGCCTCCAAGGAAGAGCCCAGCTGTGTCTCCCTGGGACAAAGATGCAGAAACAACTCTGGGCAAAGTAATTGCTGACTCTTGAGAGGGCTGTAGCTCCAGTGGCCTCTTTCATGGGAAGTTAAGACAATGGCCTCTAGCCCCTCCCAGCCAGAAGCCCCTCATGGGCTTTTGGGGCTCATTGCTTTCTGTCTCAGATGAGAATGATCTGTGCAAGTGTCTGACCTCGCAAGCCAGACAGTGAATTCCTCAAGGACAGAATGCATCTGTTACCCACCCCACAGGCAGACTTGCTACATCTCACACACACACACGTACACACACACACATTTGTTAATGTACAGATGACTGGCAGATAAATTAATATATTTTTCTAGAAACATTTTTCAAAAGAGGAAAGTAGGGGTCTCAGCTCTTGAAATCTGTCTGGCCAGTGGCCGGACTTAATGGTGTGGCACCCCAAATTGGCATGATGGAAAGCTGGAGTTTAGAACCATAAATATTTCTGAGGATACAAAAGCTGAAGGAAGTTGAAGTTTTATTCAGTGGAAGATGGGAAAGTGCCTGATCCAGGTCTTGACACCGCAGTGATGGGTGATGGCTGTTGTCATTGCCTGTTAGGGCTTCACTCCTCACCACGTGTACACCACAGCTACACATTCAGATGCACACATGCACACACAGCACTCACACATCCAAATGCACACATGTACACACACATATACCACCCACACACAGCACTCACACATGCATGTGCACGTGCACACACAAACATCACTCACACACACAGCGCTCACACATCCACATGCACACATGTGCACACACATACTCTCAATGCGTTCTCCCACTTCTCACTGAAAGGTGTTCTCTGGCCTGCCTCCCCTTGCCCTGAAAGAGACACAAGTCCCATTCTTGTGCTCACGGGGCTCTCTCAGGGTTCCCCCTGGGCCCATTCCCTGTCCCTTCAGCTTCAGGACTGGCTTCCAATGAGAAGCTCTTGGCTCCCTGGTTGTCTCTTTCCTTCCAAAACAACCTATCAGCCTGGCTCTTCTCTGGAAGAAGACCAGGGCCAGAATGGGCGTGGGCATCTTGACCAAGACCATAGCCTCAACATTGAGCTCTCCCCTGGGCTTGCACATGGATGGCCCTTCAGCCTCCAGGGTCTTCTGGACTCATCCACTTATGAGTCTATTTCTCAACTTGGCTTTTCCCCTTAGTTAGTTGTGGAGGCAGCTTGTTCTCAGGGATACACATGGGAAGAGCCCCAGCAAACACCCCTGGATTCTTCTTAAACTCCTATTCAGAGATCCCCATGGTCTTCACTGGCCTGGTCCCTGGTGTCCAAATCTGTATGAAACCAGCCTGAAGCCTGAGGGTGGGAGCTAGTTTACACCCTTCTGTGCAGAGACCAGGCACTCAGTGCTCCTTGGCAGAAGGACTAAGTACAGGAAGAAACAAAGAAAGAGAGGGAGGGAGAGGGCAAGACTGGCTGGAAAAAGGAGCACAAGAGTTTGTGGATAACAGGTCTGAGTTATTTCTGCCTTGCCGCCTGCAAACCACCTTCCGTGTCTCTGAGCCTCGGTTTCCTTGTCTCAGAAATAAAGATGGAGTCCCCATGTTGCAGGACACATGTAAAGATCAGAAAAGTGTCAGTCAATGCAGTTGTGGTTAGTGTGCTGTGGAGGGAAGCTTCAGCGCCAGGAAGTGTTCCCGAGCTCCTCCTCCTCCGGTCTGAACTCTCAGCAGAGAGGGGTGAGGACACCGTCCTGTGTGCAGGGATGCTTGCCAACCTCCTGTCTCCCAACTGCCGATCTGTGGCAATCTGTCAGGTGCAAGAATGGCGTCTCAGGGACGTTTTAATACACATCGCTCTCACAGTCAGTCAAGATGAACATCTGTTCACATTTAAGAACTATCTGTATTTCCTTTCCTGTGAATTGTCTCCTCATATCCTTGGAAACTTTTTCTCCTTTTTTTTGAATTTTGGGTTTTATTTTGTAAGATCTCTTTATATATTAGACAATTTGGCCTTATTCTGAAGGCAAAGTTACAAACATTTCCCCACTTCTTTGTTTGTTTTTCTTTCTTTTTTTTTTTTTTTGGCTTTCCTTATGGTGGGCTTTGCCATGTAGAATTTTTTAACTTCTTAAATAGTCTAGTTTAAATTTACTGAGGTTTTATTTCATGATTTCTCAGTGTATGTTCTTATTCCTGTCATAATTAGAAAGGCTTCTCCCACAGTAAGACTATAAATAATTCCCCCATATTTTAATTTTTTAGAATTGTGTGGCTCATTTTTCTTAACTTTCAAAGCTCTGACCCATTTGGAGTATGCCTTAGTGTAAGATGCCCATTAGTGCCCTCGGTGAGGACTCGATAGTGCGTCCTCACACGACCATTCTTGCTCCACACCATTTATGGAGTAACCCACTCTTTTCCACTCGCAAAAGAATGTCTGAGGAAACGTCTCCACACTAAATCTCCTTATGCACCTGCTGGTATTTTTGGCCCCACCTTCTGTTCCGTGGATCCGACGACCGGTCCGTGCGCCAGGACCACACTGCTGTGTGGGTTAGAGCTGCTAAAAGCAGCTATAGTTCTCATTCACCCCTGATTCACGTGTCTTTGGAAATCTATGAACTATGCTTGCTTGTTTGTTTTTCTAGGTAAATTTTTGCATCAGCTTATCTAATTCCAAAGAAACTACTTTGTTGTTTATTTGTGAAACAATTATATTTATAGATTACAGGCATACCTTGTTTTATGGCAGTCTGCTTTATTGCACTTCACAGTGTTGCCTGTTTTACAAATTGAAAGCAAGACCCTCCGCCAGCAGAAGGATCACGTCTCACTGTATTGCAGGGATCTGGGGCCAAACCCACAATATCCATGAAGTACAACTGTACCTGTAATCAGGAGAAGAGATATATGCATATTGGGGCTTACAATCTATATCATTTAGGAAACATATTCAACTGCTAATAGATTTAAGCACTGTATTTACATTGGCTTACTCACTTAAAGTTCAAGGAAAAGCAATCGGAGGCAGGCAGTCTGAGCTAATTCAGCAGCTGAGTAAAACCACCCAGGATTTAAATGACTTCTGTCCTTCCTCTCTGTCATTCTCCAGTGTCACCTTCCTCCTCGCAGTCAGCACAGCAAAGGAGCTGCAGACAGTACGTCCCTCTTCGGGGAAGGATGACAGTGGGAGGAAGACACAGTTGCCCCCAATCCTGTGCCTCTGCCTTGTCCTGCCCTGACCGTTTCTCGTAACTGACCCGACACCACACCTCAGGTCACTGTCACACCTGTCCCCACCGCCACTCTTAGAGCAAAGCACACATCTGCCCACCCCCTGAGCTGGCCTGCCGCCCCACCCTCGCTGCTGCACACCCTCCCCACAGGCCTCGGCTCCTCTCAGATGCCCAGTGCAGCCTCTCCCCAGGCCTGGGCACTGCCCCATTTCTCCCCACATGCTCACCCTGGGCACATGTGTGGCCACCTGCTATGGGCTCACAAATGTCATCTCAACAAGGCTGCCTCAGCAGCCACTTCTGACTTGGTATTTGAATTCTCCCCCTAATTTGTTATCATATCATCATATATGAAATTATATCTTTTGGTTTGCTTGTCATTGTGTCTCTTCCCTGCCAACATGTGAGCTCATTTATGGCAGGTATGAGCCATGAATGTATTAGTGAGTGAGTGGCCTCGATAAGCGTTATTGTTTCTGCCAACTGTAAACTACTGTGCTTCTGAGTTGAGTTTCCAGGACCCTAGCTGTGCGTCCTTCCTTAGGACCGCACCACCCTTCCTTTTCCTCATCTGCTTCCTCCTCATTCACAGTTACGGCCTCACTGATTCCCGTTAGAAGAGATGCCCAGGCCCCCTTTCCCAGCCCCTGATCCTGAAGTTCCCACGTCCCACCCCAGCACCCAGCCCAGGGAGACACGCAGACACTGGGTCCCTCAGCCGGTACACACTGCTTACCGTTTGCATGCCTGGGCTCGATTTCCAAGCACATTTTGAGGGGCTGAGGAGAATGCTGCTGTGTAGAAAGAGCCCAGCTGTGCCCTCAGCACCAGGGCCAGAACTCAGTGCTGCCCAAGGGGGCAGGAGGCAGCCCACAGCTGCCACCTCTTCACACCAGGTGGCCAGGTCCCAGCTTGTAGCCAGAGCTCCTGCACTTTCCAGGAAGGGGAGCATGTGGGGCCCCAGAAGCAGCTGTTCTGCTTCCCAGACGGCCAGGCCCCAGAGTCCCAGAGGGCAGGCAGACCAAGGGAAGCTTCCGGGAGAGTATCCAGGGAAGTGATACCTCTTTCCCCACTTTCTTTTCTTCCCTCATTTATTCATTCAGACAACACATACTTTTTACCACCTGCTGTGGCCAGGATAGGCTAAAATGAGGATTCAAAACCCACCAAGCATCAAGCATCAAAAAGCACAGCCACCCTGTCCATGCCCAGCCAATGTCCCTCCCAGGACACGGGCTACTGTCCCACAGCCCAGGGTGGCCCCATTTTCTCTGCCCTGTGGAGCATCTGAAGTGGCCGGCCACTGACTGCCTTGTGCTCTGCATGGCTAGAGCCTGGACAAGGACACTGCTCTGCTCCCTGTCATAGTAGGAGAGGACAGACAGGAGGGAGCATTGTGCGCCCCAGTGTGCTGCTGCCATGTGAGGAGAGCACCAACTGTTCCAGGAAGCACCAGGCCACCGCTGTCCCTCCCACCCGTGCTGGGCCCCTGTTCTCCCGCCCCAGGCAGCCAGCTTCCCCGGCGCTGCAGTGGCTGTCAGAACCCTGGCCCACGACTGCCCGCACACACATTAATCTGGAGCTGAACGATAAATGGGGACAGGATTTTTTCTCATTGGGCCTCAGCTGTCCCTCGCCCCTGTCTTGCCATCTCTCTCCATCAATGTGCCTGTCGGTGCCCTGGGGTGACGAAGCAGCAGGTGTCCAAACTTGCATGTTCATTTAATGCACTGAATAAAACATCACTCACAGATTAACTGAGCAGTTTTAAGTGAACGACCACTTTCGCCTGTTTTAAATTTTTATGCGTACTTTTCTGAAGAACAAGTACACTGTTAATAATTGAGGGGAATGAGGCCTTATTAATCTCCTGTATTTTAATAAGGTCCTACTGCACCCCAGCCATTTATATTTAAAGCAGCTCCATTTTCCCCTCAAGTTGCTTCCTCTGAGGAGAGTCCTGGTGGGGCTGGTGGTGGGGGCACCCTCACTTCCACAAGGAACTCTAGGAGCTGACCTCAGGGTTTCAAAATGACCACGGGGCTGGGGGTGGGGAGGAAGGACCTGAGCTGGTGGCGTGCGGTGGTCTGAGCCCATGCTGCACCAGCAGAAGCCAGGGAATAAGACCGCTGTGGGCTGCTGCAGAGAAGCGGCCGGATAGTCTCATGGGCAGGAAGAGAGGATGGAGCACGGGGTGAAAGGAGAGAGCAGGGGGAAGGGAGGGCAGTTTCATACCTTGTTACCCACCAGGAGCCCCACTGCACTCTGACGCTATCTTTGAGCTGCACAGGGAACAAGGCAGAGTCAAGGCCAAGGCCACCATGTCCCAGCACATGTTACGTGACAGGCACCATGTTTTCAGCCCTGTGCACCAGCACATTGCCTCATTTAATTCCCACAGCAACCCCTAAGACACGCACCAATACCCCAGCTGTTTCGTAGATACAGACAGATGAGGCCACAGGCAGGTAAAGCAATTCGCTCTATGTTACATACAGTTGGCCACACAGCCAAGACTGGAAGGCCACTCAGCCTGGCTATACCCACTGCCCAGGGCTGGGAAGATGGTTTGCCAAACCCTGACCTGGCCACACATCTCTTATTTCTGTTCCTGAACCAAGCTATCCTTGGGCAGCCACCCCCCAGGTCTGTCCTGGACCCGTGCTGCCTGCTGCCCTCCACACACACACACATACACACATGCACACCCCTCCCTGTCACCTCCTATGCTGTGGGTGTGCCCTGGCCGGGCTCACTCCCGCCAGACACTCATCAGGGCAGGAAGGCGCCTGCTGCGAGGAAAGGGAAGAGGCTTGGTTTGGACAGCGCAGCTTCCAGTCTGGATTGAAATGCACTGGATTGAGGGATTTCATGCAGCAGGCCATTAAAACATGCTGTGAGGAGAGCTTAAAACAGCTCTACATTAAAGCCTCGTCTACTGAAAAAAATCAGTTGTTCTCACTTATAGGCAGAAAGCAACAGCGCTCTGACCAGATGCTATCAGCCGAAGGCTGCCTGTGCCTGGGGACACGAGAGACACAGGCAAATGGTGCACTTTCAGGTCACACAGGGCACAGCAGGGTCTCAGGGCTGGGCATGGACTTTCACCCCGACCATCCAGAGCACACAGTAACTTGAGGCTCCTCTCCAGGACCTGGTCATGTTCATAGGTGCCCTGTGTTGTTTGTAGAAAGGGAACCCCTTTTTGGGAACCGACCTGCCTGGTATCAGAAGCTGTAACTCCTGCCAAGGCTAAGGCTGAGGGAACAACCTTGGAACTGTAAGCCAGCAAGGAAACAAGCTTATCTCCCTGGCAGGAGCACCGCTTCTGCTCCTTTTACTTCACCATAACTGGCCCCCAATGCTTGGTTGGTTAGCCAATGACGGGTAAGATTCCCCAAGGGGGGAACGACCTAAAACAGGCACGATCATGTGAGAGGCCCCCAAGGAAGGACTTTGGGGGCTGCAGCAAAAGTGGGTGATGGACCCTTACCCCTCAGCTTTAACAAAGCCTGAGTCCTCATGAGAAAATAGCCTAATCTCTTGGCTGCCTTACTTCCTTTGCTCCACCTAAGCCTGAAACAATGACAGAGGGTGGTGCAGCTCTGTGCTGAAATGGGCGGGTTCCCCAAGTGATCAGGCCTAAGAAAGAATATGTAAAATCCTGTGAAACCTGCTTTGTTTAGAATGCTCTCAGTTGAATGAGAAGGGTCCAAGGAGGAAGTAAGTTTGTTCCTTAAAGTCTTTTACAGCTCTTTGACCCTGACTCAGAATAGGCCCTCAGACTTCCTTGCCATCTATTGTTTGATCCTTTCTTCCTGGCAATGAGTCATGAGCTTTACCTGAATTCTTATGCAAACAAACCCAATAAAAGCCTGCTCAGGTGGAGGAACGAGGCACTCTCCCCTAGGGTGCTCTCCCCTAGAGAGGGTGGCCTGGCGCTCCCCACTAGAGGGAGTGACCATTCCGTTCCTACTTCCCCACAGGACCTGGTTGTCTCTGTGTATGTTTTTCTCGTGTGTTGATGAACCATCCACAGCGTTCCGTACTCACTGCCGATCGGTGATGGCGACAACCCCTGGGTGATATATCTCCAGCACACTGGAGAACTCTCCTCTCCAACTGAAGAAAGTGCCAGTCCCATCAAAGTGTCCTGCTAAGGATTTGTTCCCTACATGAACGCATCAGAGCAAAGGCCATCATCACCAATGCCAGATTCTATTCTAGGTTCACAGTTTTAACCTATCAGGGTCTTCTCTGTGTTTCCTCCCATCTGCTTGGGAAAGAAAAGAGATCAAACAACTAGAAAACGAAGCACACCTCCACACATCTCTACTGTACATCAGCGCAGCCCACATGGAATCTGAGAGAGCAGGCACCGCCAGCTCTGGCTGGTGACAGGGCAGACGGCTCTGTCCTCTGGGCTTTCACGTGGCATCTGCACCCAGCCTACAGTGCATTTGCACACTGAAAGAGGGTTGAGCTCTTTCCTGCTGGCCAGGGCTGCCCGGTGTACATCTAGTCTGCATCCAGGAAGCCAGGGTGCAGCTCCTCTGCCCATCCTCAGCAGCCCCCAACACACCACCTGTAGCTCCCTCTCTGTACCTTTGCCCTCATCCTTCTCCTCCCCACAACGATCGCTCTTCCTACCTGTCTAAGTGCAACAAGAGGCCTCCTCTGTGTACTCCTGCGCGTGTGGCAGCCTCCATGGCCCAGCCTCACACCAGCTGGGCCCGCCCACATGCGTGCATCTGCATGGGACTACGCACTTAGTCAGCACTCTGGCTCCTGTGTGCAGCACGTGCTCCCTAAGGGCAGGGGCCACATCCAGACTCTTGCAATGTCCAGGTTCAATGGGGCCTCGATTTCACAAATGAGGAAGCCACACCCAGGAGGAGAATATGAAGGGCCTGGTCAGGGACAAAGTAGGGCTGACTCCAGGCCACACGCTTGCTCTTTGGCTCTTTGAGGTCACTCAGGAGCCTGTGGATGGTGCTGTCCACTGTGGCTTGTCAATAGCTTCACTGACACACTGGTCCCTCCCTCTCTTTTCACTTCCTCCCAGGTGTGGCTTTTCTCCTGGGTCTCCCTCTCAGAAGACAAAGTGCTCACCGGGGCTGACACTGCATGCACAGGCTCACCGGGAGCACAGACCAATGGCCCAGGTACACCACGTCCCTCATGAGTGCACATTCACAGTGCATGAGAGCCTACACTCGGACGCACACCGTGATTTTCATCACTTAATTCACATTTGCCTCCCTTGTCTGACCAACAGGGTTGCAAGGGCAAAGAAAGCACCTGGCAACCCTGGTCTGTGCCCTGGTGTCCAGCAGTGTCTGACACATACTAGGTCTTCAAGAAGCACTTGTAGCAGGAATGGGTACATATGTGCACAAGTGGGTGCACGGGTGCACGGTGTCTCACAGAGCAAGTGCAGCTGTGCACACTGTCACACACACATGCACTGAGAAGGATGAGGCACATTGGTCAGAAAATGAGGTCAAGCTCCTGCAGTGCCCCTGGCAGCCCCAAGCTGATGGGAAGGCCTGTCGGAGCAGCAGGCTATTTCTCCATGTCTGCCAGCCAAAGTGAGCTGCAGAGGTGATCTCTGGGGAGCTGAGAGCCAGCTGTGAACTTCCCACTGAGATCACAGGGCCATCGGGGCCAGCAGCAACAGAATCGCCTCAGGCTGTGGGCCTGGCCTGGGAGCTGGACGGTGCCAGGCCCTGACGTGTGGAGTCCTCAAGACTCTTAGTGGGGATACTTGAACATAGCTGCTCCTGGAATGGCACCCATGTTACTTAAAGTACCCAGGGCTCAGACCCCAGCTGGGAAGTAAGATAGGGCAAAGCTTGGTGGCTGCTTCCCTCCCGCACTGCTGGAAGGTGAGTGACCAGGTAGGCAGTGTCAGTCAGCGGCCCAGCCCCCACTCGGCCAGAGCTGAGAGAGGGTGGTCTTTGTTCAGGATCCCGAGCACCCCATCCAGCACAGCACCAGCTGCAGCCTGAGCACAGCTTCACCAGAGTTCCCAGGTGGACAGCGAGGCGTCTATGTGCTCAGGTGGCCCACCTCAGGCCTGCCGCAGTGGTCTGCGAGCACTGGGATACCTGTGCCCACTCTACCTGTGCTGGGAGCTGGCACTGTCATCCCCCATTCTGCCCAGGACTGTGATCCTTCCCCAGATAACTCGAGCTCCCTCCCAGCTAAATACAGGATGGAGTGGACCCACCTTCAAACCTGAAAACCAAGGTGAAGTACAGAGAGTGAGCTCACTACCACTGGAGTGTGGGAGCCAAAACAGAGACCCCTCCTCTGCTGGTCCATTCCAATGAGCCCATCACACACACATGCATTTGCAACATGCACACATGCTCTGATGGCCTGGCACCTACTCACCCGAGTGTCTCTGTGTCTGCCACGCCACACCAAAGCCACACTGGTCCTTTCTGCTTCTTGTCAAAGCTCACCCCCACCTGGGCCTCTGCAGTAGCAGCTGCTTCCCTGACACCCCGGGCGGGGTCCTCGGCCGACAGGGTCCTTTCCAGAGCTCACCCGGGGGACCCATGTGAAGGAGCCAAGTTCCGCGACCACTCAGCTCCACTTTCCTTCCTTTATTTTTTGGTCTGTTTGCTGTCTGAGTCAGCTCAGCTTCCCTAATGAAAGGAACTCCACAGACTACAGGACTTAAACAACAGAAATTCATTTCTTACAGTTCTGGAGGCTGGAGGTCGAAGGTCGAGGTGCCATCAGGGTCGGTTCCTGCTGAGGGACCTCCTCTGGCTTGCAGCTGGTCATCTTTTTGCTGTGTCCTCACATGACCTTTATTCAGTGGGTGTGCTGGAGGCAGGGGAGAGAGAGAGACTTAGCCCTGGTTTCTCTTTCTCTTCTTACAAGGCCACAGTCCTATCTAATTAGGGACCCACCCTTAGGATCCCATTACCTCTACTTACCTCCCTAAGGCCCATTTCCAGATGCAGTCAAATCCAAGGTAAAGGTCCAACATAGGAATTTAGAGGGCACACAATCCAGTTTATAACATTCATTCAGTAAATACTGATTCGGCACCTACACTATGCTGCTCCTGTTCTAGGGATGGAAATGCAACAGTGAACAAACAGACAAAGGCCCTGCCCTCATAGAAATTGCATTCAGATCAAGGAGAGACTGTCCACAAAAGTTGCCAAGTACAGCATTGCATTTCAACCCAGAGGCAAGTCGTCGCAGTGCAGAGAGCAGTGAGAGCTCTGGAGAACAACACAAGAGAAAATGAAAGGATGGCAATGGATGGAGACTTGTCTTGGGGTGGTGAACACTCGATACAATACACAGAGGATGAATGATAGAATTGTACCCCTGAAACCTAAGTAATTTTATTAACCAGTATTGCCCCAATAAATTCAATAAATAAAATAGGACTTCCACAGTGGGGGAGAAAGGAAGGAGGGCATTTCTGGGGCCCAAGAGGATGGCACAGAGGTGGTTTCCACACTGCTCACAAACACCCCCACCCTTGTCCCTCTGTGGCAGGGGCAGCATTGCTCCTCCGTGCCCAGGCGAGGTCAGGATAGCTGTGCAACTTGCACTGTCCAGTGAAGTGGCCACAGTCACCTGTGACTGCACTGCTCCCAGCTATCCCCTGCAGTGCTCCAGAGGGTGGCCCTGCCAGCCTGGCTGCTAGCACAGGTGACATGAAACAGGGACTCTGGCAGGACTGAGAGGGACACACAGTGTAAGAGAGAAATAACCTCATTATTTTTAAGTGCCTAAGAAACAGGGGTGTTTGTTGCTGCCCATCCTGATTGGGACAGACCTATAGGAAGAGGGGGGCCGGCCATACAGACTCAGAAGAAAATCAGGCAGAGGAGACAGCAAGCGCAAAGGCCCTGGGGCAGAAGCACGCTCTGCACACTCAAGGAAAATAGAAAGGCCACATGGCTAGAATAGAACGGGCAAGGACAGAGGGCAGAAGACAGCTCTGAGGCCCTGTGTGACCTTAACTCCTAGTGACAGGGGAACCTCTGGAGTGTTTGGAGCAGAGATATGACATCTGGTATATGTTTAAAGGCTCCCTCTGGCTGCAGGAGAGATGGGGAAGGTCAGAGGTGGCTGTTGGAAAACCCTTGGGAGCAGCTAGGGGAGAGGTGGTCGCAGCACAGACCAGACTGAGTGAGGCGGAGAGGCAGCACTTGGATTCCAGACGGGTTCTGAAGGTAACACTGACAGTCCTCTTTGCTGTGGCATGAGAGAGAAAGCAGTCAGGGCTGGCAGCTGTGTTTTGGCCTAGGCAGCTCCAGGACAGCAAGACCATTTCCTGAGTGGGGAACACTGGGACAGACAGGCCTGCAAAAGGGTTTAAGGCAGGCACTTGTCTTTTGAGAGCCCTGGACAGACTTGGGCATCTCCCGTGTGCCAGGCCAGCCCCACCGCTGACTAGGATGCCTGCAGAGGACAGAAGGGGAGGGAGCCAGGAGGACCAGATGCCATGCAGATTCAGGGAGGCTCCAAGGCATGGCAGTATGTGGCTGGCACAATATCTCGGTGCTTGTGGTGCAGACTGCACACCAATGGTGCAGCATTCCTTCTCTCTGTCCCCTGGCAGTTTTTCTAAAGCACCTGGCGCTTCCTCCACCTGGAGGATGCCAGCCACACTCTCTCACCCCGCGCAAGGAACAGCGAGCGCAGAGGTGTAATGAGCCCATGGGCCGCAAAGCATGTGCAGGGTTGAAAAGGCTTCGCAAAGCTGGTAGCCCAGCAGACATACGGCCACAGGACAGTGTCCAGAAAACGGAGGGTGAGGGGGTCTCCCCACTGAGAGGCAAGGGGTGAGGACAGAGATAATGAGACGCCAGTGGATTAGAGTGGTGGCAGCATTCAGCTAGTAAAGCGGGCAACTACATGGGCACCTGCCCCAGGCATGCCCGGGGATCCTGGAACTCGAGACCTCTGAGTCAGGGGCCAGCCTTTCTCAAGACAGACACAACAGTGAACTTGTGGTTGGACCATGCTGAAAACTTCCACTGTTCTTCCTTACCCTTGGTGCCAAGAACCAGGCAAGAATAGGTCTTCCTCCATTCTCTCTCTCTCCTTCTCTCCTTCCTTTTCCCTGCCTCTCTCCACAAATATTCTTTTCACAATAGTTATTGTGTATCTTCCAAGTACCAGGTATTAGAGATGTTAGAGTAAAGACGCAGAGCCCCTCAGACACGATCCCTTCCTGAGAGATGCTGTGACTCAGACTGGGAGAAGAGCACAGAGCTGATAGTCCCAGTGCGCAAGGCTGGGAGGGTGCACTGGAAGTTACAGTCATCTCCGACTGGAAAAGAGGACTACGAAGGCTCCAGAGAAGAGGCCACACCTTCAGTTTGTGGAGCAACGCTCAATCCACTGAGCCACAGCAGCCACCTCCGAGGCCACAGCTACAGACACCCAGCAGCACTTGTGTACAGATCCTGGGTTCACCAGAGCTGGCATGAGGTCACAGCTGCTTTCTCACCCACAGCTGCTCCCACTCCTGGTGCCAGGCCAAACTTACCAAGATGCCCTCCCCTTGCACAGACAGGAAGGAGTTTGTCTGGATGTGCAAACAAACCGCCTGGGTCTCAGTCTGCAGCACTTGGAGCACAGGCAGTGGGTGAGAACGGGGTCTGGCCTGGGGCTTCTCTCCCACGGGCTACTTAGTCTCTGTCCCTCCTGCCCTCCAAAGGACCCATGTCCTCCCTCTGCCCCGAACTCCCAGGACCACTCCCAGGCTCTCTGCAGCTGTTGGGGTGCAGGATGAGAACTCAGCATTGCTATGGACCCTTCACCTTCCCCCATCAGCCACCCACACACTGCAAACAGTATCCCAATCCAGACTGAATCTCTCCACAGGATGGACCCAGAGGAAGGGTCGGGGGGAGGGAAGATGAGAGGGAGGGAAGAAGAGATCAAGCTTTGGATGGTGCAAGGCTTAAGAGTAAAGCCCTGAGTTCAGGTACCTTGAATATAAACAGGCTATTCTGGCTCCTTCTCTCACCATATGACAGGGACAACTTTATCTCTCTGTATGTCTCACTTTCAGCATCCAAAAATGGGTTAATATATCAATGCTTCCCTCATAAAAGCTGTTATGAGGATCAACCATATCTCATAAATGATAACTGACACACGGTCCCTCATTCACGATCAGGAAATGTGAACAAATGTCATCATGTCATTTGCAGCCAGTAAGACTTGGGTTCAAATCTGTGCTCTGCCACCGGCTAGCTGATGAGCTCAGGCAAAATGCTGGTTCCTCCACCTCTCAGTTTTCTTTTCTTTTTTTAATTTTTTAAAGATTTTATTTATTTATTAAATTTTATTTTAATTTTGTTCAAGTAGAGTTTTCTGTCTTTTACTCCCATCCCAGCCCACCCACCCAGCCCTCACCTCCTTCCCATTTCCACTCCCCCTCCCCGGTTTTTGTCCATGTGTCCTTTATACTTGTTCCTGTAGACTGTTCCCCTTTTCCCCTGAAATTCCCTCCCCTCTCCCCTCTGGTCACTGTCAGCCTGTTCTCTATTTCAGTGTCTGGTTCCTTTGCATCAGAAGCGATAAAAACGTGTTAGGAAGCTTTCTGAAAACGCAGGCTGTGCCCCTTCCCCGACAGAACCCCCTTCAGCTCGAAGACTGCCTGTTAAAACTGGTTACCGGGTATAATCCCTGCATACGGCAGACATGCAGCCAATGCTGTCCGAGAGCGTTTCTTCTCTGAAGGCGGCTCACCAGGGCGGGCCTTCCCTGGAGCCGGACAGCCCTCAGGGCCCAAGGCTGCTCCCTGGGTGTCCTCATCAGCTGCCCCGATCTTACGCCACCAGACTGGCCCTGGAAGCTCATCTCAGCCTCCGGCCCAGAAACCCTCCGTGCCCCCGCGAAGGGCAGCGTCCGAATCAGACTCTGACCCTCACCCCTCCATACGAATTCTCATCCAGTCAAAGTGAACTTGCTTAGGCCTTCACTGCCTCCAGAAGTAACCTAGCACACACACGCCCGCACCCGTGCACGAATGCACACACGCGAGCACGCACTCCTCACCTCCCCCCTTGGGCGGAAGTCCCGCCCTTCCTCGGGGCCTCACCCGCACGCACTGCCTTCACCATTGCCCGCCCTCTTGGAGCCTCCCTTTTCTGCATTCGATGTGCCTTCTTTCCGGTGTTACCGCTAATTGGGAGATGTGAGCAGCAACGGGGCTGTCTTTCCACAGAACTGATTTCAGAGCTGAATAGACAGTGGGCTGAATTTATCAAGTTATTTTAATTCCTGTGTCCATGTGGACGGTGTTCTTCTCAATTCAGGTTGAATGAACATGTCCCGCCTCTCCACACCCGGTCTGGGGTTCCAGTGGCCCCTCACTCCTGTCCAGAGAAGCCTGTGTGCTGGTGGCTCTGTGGGCCCCTCCTTTGAGATAACGCATCTGCATATTAGCAGGGACTTCTGGGACTTTAACCCACATATGTGAGACAGAAGTGCTGACAGGAGGGGGACAGTATGGACACAGGAGCTCCCAAGGTCTCTTGAATCCTGCCACAGGTGAGCACAGCCCCTCACTAGGAGTGGCCCTCGGGGAAGACCACCCAGCAGCCCCAGACTTTTGCAGCAGAAGATTGACCAGGAGTGAGAAGCCTCCTGACCAGGCCCTAGAGAGATCCCAGCAGCTGGACTGACCCAGAGTCCCCAGGGCCAGTACGTGGTGTGTTTCCTCCTGGGCAGAGGGCCTCTCTCCATCAAGGTGGAAGACAAGCATCCATCCCCCACACATCAGAACCACCCAGGCACTGCTTCACATGTTGCAGATTCCTGGGCCCTGCTCAGACCCACTTCCCCAGGCTTGGGAGGGGATCCAAGAGTCCTCTGGTTTCTGGCTCCTGGCAGATGTGTGAAGTACCTTGAACCCAGGTTCAGAGAGCCAGGCCCTGGCACTTGCCCCTGTGTTGTGTAGTAAGTGTCAGGCACTGACCTTCCAGGATTTTTGGCTTCTGCACTCTGCCATCTCTAAAGACTCTTCATTTTTCTGATTAAAGTTCAACTTTAAGGCTCCCAGCACACACTGGTCAAATACAGGAGTATAAACCCTATACGAGTGCTTTGATGAGAAGCCGAGTCCTGTCTGGGGGGCCAGATGCAGAACGACCTGCCCCAGACCAGAGTCTGTGACTGCCCAGCACAGCTCTTGTCGGACAGAGTCATCGTGCAGCCTCTCCCAGACGCGCTCTGCTCCTCTCTGCACATTTCGCTGCCCTCAGATTCAGAGGAGACATCAATTCACAGCAGTAGCCCCACGTAGACTATCTGCTCATTATGTCCTGTCCACAGTTATATAAAATGGACATTATTATCCCTGTTTCGTAGGTGAGAAAACTGAGGCTTAAACCAGCTAGCATGCCCACAGTCTCACAGCCAGGAACCATGAGGGCCAGATTAGAGCTGTCTTCATCCCTGCACGCCATGCTGCCCCTTCCCCACTGTTCACCTAGGACAGTGCCCATCAAGTCCTTGCCCACCGCAGCCATACCCTGTGTGGCAGCTTAGCAGACTGGCAGGGATTTGCACCTCTCTCCTCTCTGTCCTGACATGGCACCTGCTCCACACACTATTCCAGCCTCCTCCTCCTAAATGAACTTATTTATGGCCCACCTCTGTTTCCAGACGGAGCTCTTGGATGCCAGGTTTTGTATCCTACACAGTGCTTTTCCCCGGTCTGAGAAAAGTGGCCAGCTCATGGAGAGAGCTCAAAGACGGTGGGAAAACCACTACAGGCTGCCTTCTTGGAGCTCCGAATGGGGAACATCTTCAGCAGCTTTTGCTCCCTGCTCTTTTAGCTCCATTGCTGGTTTCGCCACCCTGTGCCATGAAGAGATAGAGTCCCAGGTACCCCAGTTCAGTCTGTTCAAAACTCACCCCCTCGAGATCCTGGACTTGAGCCTGATTGATGGGCAGTTCAGCTCAAGCTGCCTCTGTCGGTCACTGTTTTTTTCACAATGCTCTTTTTATGAACATCAAAAAATTGTTTGTGGTGACTTTGATGGAGATTAAATCACTAGGATCGAGTTCTTCCTCGTGATGGAGTTGAGCTATTCTCCATATTTACTATACAAAGTAACACAGGCCCTAAAGCATGGCATCAGAGCCTCAGCCATCAAATCCAAAGTTGGTTCAGAATGACAAAACATGCCTGAATGACCGCCAGGGCCCCAGCTCAAGCTTAGAAGGAAAGGGGAAGGCTGGCAGCTGCAATAGTTCTTCCTCCAGGGACTGGTGTCAGCAGGAAGTAACGAGCAGATGGGACGTGGACAAGCTCACGAGAGAGTCTGGGTGGCCCTGACATTTTGGGAGCTGTCACCATCAAGACAGCTCACAGGCATCATTAGTCCCAGCACAGGGCAGCTGCAATGGCTGGCAGCGGCTCTCACTTCTCAGCGTCCCTGAGTGTCCTGACTCTCACCAGAGTGTCATTACCATTAACAACTCTGCAAATTGCACCATCAGCAAAATGCCCAGAAAGTTAATCAAGAGCCTCGCACAAAAATCCCAATAGGAGACTCATCTCTCCGTGTCTCCTGGCATTTCCTTCAGTTCCTGAGTCTGAGAGGCAAAGTCATCTTGATGCCTAGCTAGGGGCTCAGACACTGGGCTGTGTCCCTAGGCTGGCTGGAAGCTCACTGTGTTTGGAGCCAGAAGACCTGAGTTCTGTCCCACACTCTGATGTCTGCGGGCTATCTGAGCCTGCAGAGCTCACTTATCTCCTCCAGTCTCAGTTTCCTCATCTATAAAATGGGAACAATTATAGCATCTACTTCACAGGGCTGTTATAAGGAGCAGATGTGATGATTATGTAATTAGTAAAGGGACCGAACAGAATGATGACTCTAAATAGGATGACTATTGTCATTGCTCTCTGTCACATGTTCATTATATTGGATCAGTCAGTGTCAAGGGTATCGTGATGTTTCAATTAGTGCTGTGAAAACACTGAAAATGCAGATGGAGAAACTACAGTCATTATTATTATTGAGCCAGTTTTTTCCATTCCCTGGGCTCTAAAAGGCTCTCCTTCTCAAATGTCCCCTCCATCTGTTCCTCTGCTTTTGAGTCCCATCTCTGCTGTGACCCCTGGTTCTAGTCCCGAATCCTAAAGCTGCCAGTGCCCACTGGCACTTTCCATAGCAACGTCCTCCTGGGCAGCAGAGGATGGGACACTCTGACAAAGTGATCCATAAACCAGCTATGTCCTGGATTCAGATGGGCCCTAACAATCAGTGGGACCACATGGGACCCTTAGGAGCACCCAGGCCATCTGGAGGCCAGGGCACATGTGAGAAAACGTCATCAGCCGTCATCAGCTCACACCTCCACCTAAGCAAAGCCAAGGGCAGGGATTCAGCAGCCCAGGGGCAGAAAGAAATTTGGCCAAGTCTCAAAATTAATGACCGACTAAAAACCCACAGGCCCTGTGGAAACAACTTGCCCTGGTTCAGCCTGCAATTTGGCTACAGTTTCTGTAGTCGGATGCACCTTTGCAGGAGGACCGAGTCAGTGTGGGATTGATTTTTGGAGCCTGTCTGCTGATGAATAGTGTGATGAAACAGAGGTATAAATTGTCACCCTTTGCAGTGAAAGATGCTGTCGCTGCTGCAGTTACTCTCTGGCTGAAGTAAGAGGACGGAGCAGGCAGCGCTTCACTGTTATGTGAGGGGACCTCCCTTGGTGACTTCCAATTTATCTGCGAGCATTCCAGAGGACCCTAGTGAGTGACTGCCGGCAGCTTTCCTGGGCAATGTGACAGTCCAGGGAGTGGCTCTGCGCTGGCCTGAGCTCACCTGGGCACTCCTTAACAAGTGACATGACCACTCCAAGCATCAATTCCTTCACCAACAAAATAAATGTAATAATAATAACTACCTTATAAAATTGTTGGTTTAAGAAATAAACACATGACTGGCTACCTAAGGATACAAACTATCCCAAGGAATAAGCTAACCTCAATAAGGAAACTGATTACAGGGGAGAAACTGCCACAGGGGAGAAAACCCGAGGTTTTTGAATTGAATGACTCGACAATTTCCTCAAGTTCCTCGGTTCTTTCCATCTTTTTGCTCTCCCAACTTGGTCATGCTGGGTCTGCCTCATGCTTGGTGTCCCCGTGGTCACAGCAGGGCTGTCACTGCCTTGCAGCACAGCCAGGCGCAGCAGGTCCAGAGGAAGAAGAGAGGTACTCTCTGCCTTACGTTTCATCAAGAAAACTTTCTCTTTTTTAAAAGATGTCATTTATTTATTTGTTTGTTTGTTTGTTTGTTTATAGATATGGGGAGGGAGAAAGAGAGGGAGAGAAACATCAGTGTGTGTTGCCTCTCATGCCCACCCCCACCCCTGCCAACTGGGGATCTGGCCTGAAACCTAGGCACGTGCCCCAGACTGGGAATCGAAGGCACCTTTCTCAGGAGCCTCTCTCCTCACCTCTGCCTTTGTCTCATTGGCCAAGATCATGTTCCCTGTCCTCATGTACCCTTTACAAACCAACGACTTACCAGGGAAATGTGGCCAGGGCTGACTTGCCCTGTGCGTAAGGTCTGCTCCCCTGAAACACATGACTGTGTGACTCCAAAGCAGGAAGAAAGGACAATGGGATTGAGTAGGGGACCAACCCTGGGCTGCTGCAAGTGAGACACAGAGCCTGGTGCTGGGTTCCAGGTTCAATGTTAGCTGTTTCATGTGCCTGAATTGTAACTTTGTGATATGAACTGCCAGGCCTCCAGTAGATGCAATGACCTGCTTCAAGCATCCCAGCACTCAGCACGTTCTCCTAGTTCAGCTGTTTTCAGCCTTTTTCATCTCACGGCACACATAAACTCACTACTGAATTCTTTGCCACACCAAAAAAATATATTTTCCTCATCTGACAAAAATATAGGTATAATTTTTGATTGATTTACAAAAAATAATGATAGTAGTAATAATTATCAACCCTTTTGCACCAAAGTGACTTTTTAAAATATATATTTGGATTTTTGAGAAGAAGGAAGAGACAGAGAGAGAGAAACCTTGATGTGAGAAACATTGACCAGTTGCTTCCCATACACATCCCAGCTGGGGATTGGACCCGCAGTCAAAGTCCCAACCTTTTGGTTTACAGGACGACACTCCAACTGACTGAGCCACATTGCCCAGGGCTCCAAAGTGACTTTTTAAAAAAATCAGGTGCCTGCACTGTATATAAAGATTTCTAGTATGAAGAATTAACCAATCAGATGCAGCCTTAACTATAAGACATGACCAATAAGATGCAAGTCTATTGTATGACCTCTATACTTACGGTTCAAGAGAGGGAATTCACACCAGATGGCTATTGCTGTGTTGGCTGTTGCCATTTTTTTAAATTTGACAATCTAAGGGAAAAAAG
>PVIA01012379.1:0-38161 GCA_004024845.1 Tonatia bakeri
GATTTCAGTATTTTTAAATTTTTTGAGACATGTTTTGTGTCCTAACATGTGGCTTATTCTAGAAAACATTTCATGTGCACTTCAAATGTATGTGTATTCTGGTGTTTTGGGGTGAAATGCTCTGAAGCTATCAATTAAATCCATTTGATGTAGTGTGTCGTTTAAGGCCGCAGTCTCCTGTTGATTTTCTGTCTGGAAGTTCTATCCATTGAAGTCAATGGGGTGTTAAAATCCCCTACTATGACTGTATTTCTCTCAATCTCTCCTTTTATGTCCAACAATATTTGCTTTACATACATAGGTGCTCCTCTTTGGGGTGTATAAATGTTTACTAGAGTTATAGCCTCTTGTTAGATGGTTCACTGTATCATTATGTAGTGTCCTTCTGTGTCTCCAACCATAGCCTTGGTTTTAAGGTCTATTTTGTCAGATATAACTACTGCTACCCCAGCTTTTTTTTCTTTCTATTTGCATGAAATATCTTTTTCCATCCTTTCAATTTTAGTCTGTGTGTATCTTTTGATCTGAGGTGGGTCTCTTGGAGACAGCATATTGATGGGTCTAGTTTTCTTACCCATTCAGCTATCCCATCTTTTGGTTGGAGCATTTAAGCTGTTTGTATTTAAGGTGATTATTGATAGGTACATAGTTATAGCCATTTTATTTTTAAACTATATTCCCCTGTTCTTCTTTTTCTCCTTAGCAAGCCATTTTATATTTGTTTTAATACTGGCTTGATATTATTAAACTCCTTCAGCTTTTTCTTGTCTGAGAGGTTATTGTTTCTCCTTCAATCTTAAATGATATCCTTGTGGGGAAAGTACTCTTGGTTATATGTCCTTGCTTTTCATCACCTTGAATATGTTATGCCAATCTCTTCTGGCCTGCAATGTTTCTATTGAGAAATCAAACAATTTCATTCGAGCTTCCTTGTAGGTAACTACTTTCTTTCCTTTTGTGGCTTTTTGCTTTGCTGTTTTACTTAGGATGTGTCTCAGTGTATCTCTCTTCGGGTTCACGTTGTTTGGGACTCTCTGTACTTCCTGGACTTGTGTGTTTTTTCTCTTCACTAGATTAGGGAAGTTTTCAGTCATTATTTCTTCAAATAGGATCTCAATCCCTTGACCATGCTCCTCTTCTTCTGGTACTCCCATGATGCAGATGTTATTGCTGCATGTTGTCCCAAAGTTTCCTTAAGCTCTCCTCATCCTCTTATATTCTTTTCCCTTTTTGCTGCTCTGCTTGGGTGTTTTTGGCTACCCTGCCTTCCAAATCACTGATCCAATCCTCTGCTTAATCTAACCTATAAGCACTGTATCATGATGTTGTAACTGTTGCTCCCATTTTCAGGCCATATTTCCCCATCTCCTAGCTTATACTGAAGCCAGGCTGTATTGGAAAAGAAAATTAGCCTAGCCCTGCCTTGTGTAGTTCAGTGGATTGAGTACAGGCCTATGAACCAAAGGGTTGCTGATTCAATACCCAGTCAGGGCATGTGCCTGGGTTGTGGACCCAGGTCACCAGTAGAGGGCGCACGAGAGGCAACCACACATTAATATTTCTTTTCCTCTTTTTCTCCTTCTCCTCTGTCTAAAAATAAATAAAATCTTAAAAAAAAGAAAATTAGTCTCTTTTTCTTGATATTTTCAGGGTCGAATTTATCCTAGTTTCTAAGAGTGTATATCAATGGTGATCCTGAGGGGATAGAGGGTGTATCTCCTGTCTTGTCTGTATCATACATAGAAACTCCCAGGATCTCCTGAAGCTTCCCCTTTTGGTTGCTCTAGTAGGTTACAGGACATCCGTTGTTGTCTCACCATTCTAAGATAAGCTGATGATAGGGCAAATCTAAAACAGCTTGTGGATGCTGGCTGGCAAACTAAGGTTAACCCAGGCTAGCCATTGATTTGCTTTGCCCCAGTTTCCTGTAATAAAGGGTGAATCTAGTCAGTGATTCGGATTCATCTGTTTGATCCTGTAGCTCAGTTTCCTTGTCTGTTCCAGTTTGATAGACCCAGTTAGGGTCCTGATTTGTGATTGCACTTCCTCTGGTTGATGTGTATGCTGTTGAGCATGATGACTGGCTAATTCATTGGTATAAGCCTAGTGGCCCTTATCATGTGCAGCTTTTTGTTTACAGTGCCGCAGTGAAAGAGAACGATCTGTATATCACTCACGAATCAGTGCTAAACGATTAAGCCCTTCTGTGAGCTTGCCTGGATTTTCTGAAAACCATCTGAGTTTTTTATTTGCAAAGGGTCAGGTCAGACAAAGAGGAGGGAGCATGTACCCAGATAATTCCTCCACCAGGCTCCCCACTTGCCTCTTCCCTCAGGGGTCTGCTCTTTGAGAGGTGGTGGGGAGTAAGCTGGAAAGCAGGCTGTTCCATACTTAGGATGGGTTCCACCTGCTCTGCTAGGTGAAGAGACGGCTAGGGAAAGGGCAGCAGAAACAATAAGCTCCAGCAGAAAAATACCTTAAATTTAAAGTGTCATTTTTTCCCTCTACATTGAGGAGACCAGCTCCTTGCTGTTTGGGTAACTCGAAATGAGTTTGAGCAGCATATTAACTATGCTGCCGTTCCCAGGATGAAGCATTTGGGGATCATAGTGCCATTGGGCTTGAGAACAAACATAACAATCACTCTGTAGCAGGATACACATGGGGTTGGTAGAGATGTAAATAGATTGGCTGGAGGCGGAGTGAAGACTTGTGAGTAAAATAGGGAGGCCAAAACTCAGTAAGTGTTCTGAGGAATGTGGTTGGCTTGCAAGTGAGGCTGACAGTGTGAGAGGCCGTAGTGAAGAGAAGTCAAAAAGGACTGAGCCTAGCAACCCTTTTTAAGAGCTGAAAGTAGCCGTAAAGGAGGGTGTCTCAAGGAGGGGACAATGCCTTCAAGCTGCAGGTGCCTAATGAGCTTTTAGCTGCTAGCCCCTGGCTTGCTGGGGTGCTGATGTTTTTCTAGAGGGAGAGAGCAACATACTCACATAGGGGTGAAGGGCATATACAACATTTCCCTTCCTTGCACTTTCTGCAAGGAGTATTCTGAAGCAGACTGAGTTGAAGGCTTCACCCATACCCACGAAAAAGTGGAAGACTCTTCAAGGCGCCTGGATGATCCAGGGCATCAGAAAACAAAATGAAATGGACAGACTGAGCAAAACATAATTCTCCTCTAGCCACCAGGGCAAGAAGATTTTTCTTATTACTCCAACACTCTTATAGACAATCTACTGGCTAGCTTGCAAAATTGTTGCAGAGATGTTTTTCAAGGTCTTAGAAACCATCAAGGTCACAAATAATGAAATGAATGGAGTACACAAACAGAGTCAAGTGAAGCAAGCACAATTAAGAAAACTACACTTCCCAAGATACTGGAGTGGGCCACCAGTGCTAGCAGAAAAGGCCCCTTCTCCTAAGAGTATGTAGGCTTTATAGGGAGTTTTTTTTTCTTTTCTTTTTTTCTGAATCTCTTTGTTTCATTTGGCTGGCTTTGAGCACGTGCAAATAGTTATATACCTTTAAGCTTCTGCACATTGATTTCCCATAATCCTCTTACACTTTCGTCCAGGCGTCAAACTGCAATGCTAATGTATTATAATAGTACAATTATGAAGCAAGGTGAAAGAGTGGTCAGCCACTGCTAGGGTGCTACAAGGTGTTTCTTGGTAAACAAGGTGCTGGAATTTGGCTGGAACAGTGTGGCCTTTCAGGGCTTCCTTATTCCTTTTCAGTCTTCTCCCTCAACTGCACCAATTAATTTCTCACCAACAGTGCACAGAAGATTCTTTTACTCCACATCCTTGCTGCACTTCTTATTTCTTCTATTTTGATAGTAGGCATTCGAACAGGTATGTGGTGGCATCACGTTGTGGTTTTGATTTGCTTTTCCCCAGTGATTAGTGATGTTTAACATCTTTTCATGTACCTGTTGAGTATTTTAATATCTTTTATCAAAAATGTTTATTTTGGTACTTTATCTAGTTTAAAATCAGATTATTATTATTTTATTATGCTTTTTATTTGTATGAGTTCTTTATAAATTTTGTCCATTAACTTTTTATCAGATATATGATTTGCCAATATTTTCTCCCATTTACTGGGTTTCTGTTCATTTATTGATGGTTTCTTTGCTGTGCAGAAGTTTGTAGTTTGGTGTACTTCTATTTGTTTATATTCACTTGTTGTTCTGGCCTTTGGTGTCAGATTTTTTTTTTAAATCACAAAAACTTGTATCGAAAAACTTAATGTCTATATTTTCTTCTAGAATTTGTATGGCTTGAGGTCTTACATTGAAGTTTTCTTTCTTTTTTTAAAAAAGATTTTATTTATTTATTTTGAGAGAGGTGGGGAGGGAGGAAGAAAGAGAGTGAAACATCAATGTGTGGTTGCCTCTTATATGCCCCCAAATGGGGACCTGGCCTGCAACCCAGGCATGTGCCTTGACTGGGAATTGAACCAGCGACCCTTTGGTGCACAGGCCGACACTCAATCCACTGAGCCATACCAGCTAGGGCTTACACTGAAGTTTTCAATGCATTTTTTTGGTCAATATTATGTGCATGGTGTTAGATAGTGGTCCTGTCTCATGCTTTTAAATGTAGCTGTCCAGTTTGTGTATTTAATGAAGAGACTGTCATTTCCCCAGTGCACATCCACAGCTTCTTTGCTCTAATTGATTGACCATATGTGTGTGGGTTTGTTTCCGGCCTCTTTATGCTGGTTCATGGATCTATGGGTCTGTTTCTGTGTCAGTGCCATATTGTTTCAAAGTTACTGCTTTGTAACAGTGTGAAATCTGGTGGGTCTCAGAAACTGGATAATATCTAAATAAATAAGTAAAAGAATGAATAAATTTAAATTTTTGTTAAAATAACTATATACTGATAAAAAAAGAACACAAAGTAAAATGTTAGTGTCTCCAATTTATCTCATTGTTTGTTACTTTCAGAGATGAGTAATACAGTTTGGTATATATTCTTCTAAATTTTCTCCCTGTATAAATTTATGTCTATGTTTAAAATACATAGAATACATAGTCATTTTATTTTGGCTTTAACTTGGCTCGTACCAGGCACATTTTACTGAAATTTGTATTTAACTCAGACGTAAATGCTGGACAACTTCTCATTTTTGTACACATCACCATAATTAAACATTTCGTGATCAGTGATACTTTAGGTTATTTTCAAAGTTTTGCTATCGCAAAGAATGCTCCAATAAAAACCTTTGATTATGTAAAGTATGTACATTCAAGAAAAGATGAACACTTCCCTGTATCTCGATCGAAAAGCGCGTCAAGTTACAAAAGTGAACAAGAGGATGTATTTCTTCACACTTTCACCAACATTAAATTAATCAATCTTTTATATTTCCACAAAATTGAGAGGTTTAAAATAAAAGACATTTTATTTTAATTTGCATCTCCTAGATTATGAGAGGTGAGCCTCTTCCAAGAATTTGTCTCCTTTAGTTCACACTCTGAGAACAAGTCAGGCCATGAGGTGAAATCTATGGCAGCAGCCAGCCTTCTCTCTTAACTCCTTGACTCCATGCTCTTATTTACATTGGAGGAGCAAAAGAGATGAGACCTGGATGTCGTCTAAGACCCAGGTTGCAGGCTGCAATGCTTTGGAGGACCAAGCAGGGAATAGCCAACAAACACTGAAGGGGGAGCAGTAGGGAGTGGTGAGGATTTGGTAATGGGAGAGTGTTGACCTTACTAATTCAAGAAATTCTGTTTGTAAAGTTGCTAATGATTGTAAAGATTGAATTTCACTAGTGTCAGATATTGCAACTTTAACCTAAACTGATAAAGAGCTGATTGCTAAAAAATACATCTGAGTACCAGATTATGTTCTCTGTAAAAAAAAAAAAAATCATGTTAACAATTCTAAAAATTTTGTAATATCTTTGTTTCAAATTTTAAGTTAAAGTCTCCTCCTTATTTTTAGCTAAAAATTAATAGAAATTTATTGTTTAGAAAACTGATACAATATGTTTTGCCTCAAGTGTGAGTAATTGTGAAGTCACCAGGAAGTTTCAAGTAAAAATTTGCTTTTTTTGCTTTAGTGTTTATCAATGTTTATATGCACATTCTCAGTAAAAGAATATATTTGCAATTTTAATATTGCTTTATAATTTTGGAAATTGTATTTACCTACATTTAGTATATTATTCAAACTATTAGAAAAATTAGTCCATTTACTTGATTACCTAATATGATTGAGGGTAATAGACAAAAAGAAAACAACATGTTATGACATGTGCTGGCCATGGAAGTTTGCATTCTGTGCTAAGGAAAAAACAAAATTAAAGAAATGTCCTATATTGAGGTATCTGGCCAGAGAATGGTGGTGGCATTTCAGCTGGGTCCTGAGGAATAAATATAAGTCTATTAACAGGAAGTAAGGCAAAGACAGATAAATCATATAGAGAAAATAACATCTAAAAAGTCTTGGAGTTTTAAACAAGTCAAGAATTCGTAAATCTCTTATTAAGTTGAACCATTTGAAATTGCCTATTTAAAAGTCAAAAATAGTTGAATATCAACAATCTCTTTGGATAAATCAAAATCTCTTCTATAAACCTATCTATTCCATAGCCAATTTATTTTAAAAGGCTCAGAACTTTCCACAGCACTGTGTGAGCAATACTATTTTAGTGTTAATAGTGATGTGAATTAGTATATTTGTTTTTATTATCTGACTCAGACTTCTTGCTTCAATCTCTTTTACTATTTAATTAACAACCCAGGAAGAAGCCAAGTTGTGATCTTAGCCTGAACGAAATAAAAGAGCTGTATCTCTTACAATAAGTCTGCCTAGAGTGTGAATGTTTTTCCAATGTTCCACTCTCCACAAAGAAGCCCCTTGGACCTGACTGGAGTTAGTGGTTAGTCACTAAAGTTAAAAAGGCTGATTGTGGATTTAGGCAAACAACAATTCTGTACAATTTAACCATGACAAGTCTGAGCTCCATCCAGCGCAGCTCCATCCTTTTATAGTTTATATTTTATTTTATTTCATTTTATTTTTATTTTAAGGGTAAATTTATTGAATAATACCTTTTTGGGGGGAGGGTTGCTCATCAATATTTTTTAAAGGTATATTTTATTGACTATGCTATTATAGATGTCCCAATATTTCTCCCTTTTATCTCCCTTTACCTTGTACCCCTCTACTCTCCTGCATTCCATCCCCTTAGTTTATGTCTATGGGTTGTACATATAAGGTCTTTGGCTTCTCCAATTCCTATACTATTCTTAACCTCCCCCTGTCTATTTTGTGCCTACCCATTATGCTTCTTATTCCCTGTACCTTTTTTTCCCATATTCTTCCCCTCCCCCTCCCCACTGAAAACCCTCCATGTGATGTCCATTTCTCTGATTCTGTTCTTGTTCTACTTGTTTGCTAAGTTTGTTTTTGTTTTTGTATTTTTTTTTAGGTTCAGTTGTTAATAGCTGCAAGTTTGTTGTCATTTTACTGTTGATCTTTGTTTTAGAAAAGGCCCTTTAACATTTCATATAATAAGGGCTCGGTGATGATGAACTCCTTTAACTTGACCTTATCCAGGAAGCACTTTATTTGCTTTTTCATTCTAAACGATAGCTTTGCTGGATAGAGTAATCTTGGATGTAGGTCCTTGCTTTTCATGACCTTGTATATGTCTTTCCTGCCCTTTCTTGCCTGCAAAGTTTCTTTTGAGAAGTCAGCTGATAGTCTGATGGACACTCCTTTGCATGTAACTCTCTCCTTTTCTCTTGCTGCTTTTAAGATTCTCTCCTTATCTTTAATCTTGGGTAACTTAATTATGATGTGTCCTGTTGTGTTTTTTCTTGGATCCAATTTCTTTGGGACTGTCTGAGCTTCCTGAACTTCCTGGAAGTCTATTTTCTTTTGCCAGATTGGGGAAGTTCTCCTTCATTATTTGTTCAAATAAGTTTTCAATTTCTTTCTCTTTCTCTTCTCCTTCTGGCACCCCTGTGATTCAGATGTTAGAACTTTTAAAGTTGTCCTAGAGGTTCCTAAGTCTCTCCTCATTTTTTGAATTCTTGTTTCTTCATTGTGTTGTGGTTAGATGTGTATTTCTTCCTTTTGTTCAAAATCATTGATTTGAGTTCCAGTTTCCTTCCCTTCACTGTTGGTTCCCTGTGCATTTTCCTTTCTTTCACTTTGTGTAGCCTTCATTTCTTCCCTCATTTTGCAACTGAACTCAATCAGTTCTGTCAGTATCCTGACCAGTGTTTTGAACTCTGCATCTGATAGGTTGTCTATCTCATTGCTTAGTTCTTTTTTTCTGGAGTTTTTATCTATTCTCTCATTTGGGCTATATTTCTTTGTCTTGCTGCACCTGTTACATTGTAACAGGCAGAGCCTTAGGTATTGGTCAGGGCAGGGTAACCCTCTTTGCTGCCATGTTGTGCTGTCAGTCTGGATGAATGTTTCTTTAACTCTTTGGTTGTTAGACTTCCATGAAGTTTGATTTCCTGGCAGTTCTGATTGGTTTTTGTTTTTAAATTGGTTGTTATCCTTCTTTTGGTTGTGTGAGGAAGTGAAGCATTCTACCAATGCTTCCACCTTGGCCAGAACACCCTAATAATTTATATTTTAGATTTGAGGAAACAGGGTCCAGAGAGAAACAATAAAAATGTCACTCAGCTTGCTGGTGTTTGAGCTGCCTTTCAGTACCCAGACATTTTGTCTTTTAGTTTTCTTTCTGCTCTGTCATCTTCCCAGGACACTTAAACTATGAACATGTCACATCTTATGTTGTTACTCAAACAACCAGCAGGCACCATAAAATATTTCCCAGATATGTAGTACTTTCATTTTTGATACATTCCCATTTAGTAGATAAGAAAGAGGTTATTATTTCCATTTTTCTATTGGAATGGGGAAGCAGAGAGAGTTCAAATTACTCTCCTAAAGGTACACAATTGTACAACCAGTGATAATTCCTACCTCATATGGTTCTTGTGAGGAGTAAATTAAATTAAATCAACCTTGTATGTAAAGTGTCTGGTGCATGGGTTCTTAATACATGATAAACAATATTATTATCAATTATTTAAGGCAGTTATCATGATACAGTACACATGATGATCATAATATTATGTTGTGTACATAATAGTACATAACCCACATAATTAGTTTTATGATAGTAAAGTTGAAATGAGAACATCACCTCCAAAAATACACTAATTAGGTCACATTTTGCATATAAAATGAGCTACTCTAGGTGTCTTGAGGAAAAAATATTCTTATTCACCACAGGTGGAAGTACACATTGGAATAACTTCTCAGAAATTATTTTACCTCCAGGAATTCATTTTATAATATTTATATACATTTATAAAATACATGTGCCAAGATATCTACAGCAGTGTTGCAAATGAAAAGAACAAAAGATAATCCATTAGTAGGTAAAAAAAAGATTGTTAGAGAAATTATGATATAGTTGAATAATGGAATGCTGTATGTATTGACAAAGAAAGATGTCCTTACTGTAGCTAGTATTGCATCTAAAATAGAAGCATTTGTATTAGTTGATGCCATTTACAATCATGGACATTTCTTTAATATTTTGTTGGTAGATAGGGGTGGATTCTGTACCTGTTCTGTTAAATGAACATTTAGCCACCTGAGCAAGAACTCTAAGGTAGTGACAGTGTTTCAGTTAAATTTCAAGGGCTGCTGCATTCCACCACTACCTGTCCTCTATGGTTGGATACCAGCACTTGTGTTTTCAGGTATCACTGGTAGACCTGCAGTTTAATAGAGACGTCACCACAGGCACTCACACGCAGGCAGCTTGAGGGTCATTGTGAAGACAGAAGACTCTTGGAAGACCAGGCACAGGTCAAATCAAGTGAGCCAGAGCAGAGGCAGGTAACAGACAATGAGGTTGTTATTAGGGCATAAAGACCTGAATCAGTGGGGCACATTAGCTCCATGATGAAGGGCACTAGATAGTCTTGGTTGGAATGTCTTTGTTTAATGTCAATCAGGACTTCTCTATTTCCTGATGAAATGTGGAGAAGATGAGGGTGCATACTTTCTAAGCTCCCTCTTTCAGGGGTAGGGGATAACTACATGGAAACCTCACCCCTTGGGACCCCAAATTGATTAGATTGATTTGGATTGTCTTTGAATTAAATGAGTTTAATCCAAATTCAGTTTTAGATCTTTCTGGTTTGGTGCATGAAGAATAACTTATTAAAATCCAGACATTTTCATATTATATTATGAGACTTGAGATCTTATTTAACTGTCTGTGTTAACAGGTTTTTTCTGACACTAATCTGAAAGAGGAGGTGGGTACACTGTCTCACTCATCATTGTCAGGGGATTCCCCGTTCAACCTCTGTTGATACCAGCAAGGGTCAGGTTCCTTGTTACTGCTAGGTGTGGTTGGGAGTTCTGGTTCCCCACATGATTTCCACTGACACCACAGGTGAGGGGAGTTGAAGGTCCTGCCTTCCTACTTGGCCTTCTCTGACACCACCAGGTGACAGCGTTGGGTTCCTTTCTTACAGCCCTGCAAAAAATAGAAATCTAAGTTCCCCATTCAGCCTTTATTGACATGGGTGGGTACTGGACCAGTTTTTTTTTTTTTTTTGTCGTCGTTGTTGTTGTCGTTGTTAATTCCTGTGGTGTCTGGCTAGAGTAGAATAGTTGTTGTCTAAAAGTTATCTTGCAAGGCTGCCCCTTTCCTGGTCCTTTGGTTAAGGAGAGTAGTTTTTTGTTAAGATATTTTTTTATCTGTGCACATAGGCAGTTCTGGTACCACCATATTGAGCTCCAATCTAGGATCTATAAAGCAAGCAAGCAAACAAACAAACAAACAAACAGACAAAACAGGGAACTCGCCACTCTGTGGTTCCTAGCATCCTGAGATTCCTAGTTGGTCTGCCTTCCTCTCTTCATTGTTCAGAATCTTCTTATGTCTATTTTAAATACATGTCCTGGGTTCTCAACTGTACTTAGCTAAGTCTTAAATTTTGAAATAGACTTTAGTTGTATTATATGTACATTTAATTTTATTGTAATTGGACAATAATCTCTGTGGCTGGAAAGGGAGAGAGAAAAGATTGTAGGTGGTGGGGGCTCTTCTGCCTACTCTTATATTCAATGGGTCTATGCCCTGGAAGTGGGTGTAATTATGTCTAAAACAAGCAGTCCATGTCATATGTCTATTTATGAAGGACATTTTAAGTTTTTCCAGCTACTAAAGTAGAAAGCAAACACGGTGCACATGACTATTTTATGGACATCATTAGTGCTTTGTGGGCGTCTTTGATGAGAAAATTAAAAGACTAATTGGAAGCCACAAAGAATTAGAAGAACCAATAAAATTATCTATGGAATTTTTATAAACAAAACTAGGTATATATAGGATGTTTACATAGCATATAGGAAGTTGTATGTGAATAAATAAATTATATATAATGTGTCTATAAATACATCTATATCCTAATTATACTCAGATTACATTTATGAGATTTTTTTTCCATGTAGGTTTGCCAGATGTAGATTGATGAGATACGAATTAAGCAAAACTTGTGTGTGATAAGAGCAATGCATTTCTCTACATAAACTGCAAGGTCTTTGCATGTTATACAGCTGTTATTAGTGGTGGAGGTAAGCAACCTGTCTTACAAAAATATTGAGTCATTTTTTTGTCACTAATTAAAACTTACTATTAGTATGATACTATCAGCATATCAGTATGACAGCTGGGTGAAGGGTATACAGGAATTCCCTGGACTATATTTGTAACTTATCTATAAATCTAAAATTATTGCAAAGTGAAGTTTATTAAAATTATTATTAAGCTCACATAGTATAGTTTTTAAAAAAACCTTCTTACTAATGCTAAAGTGGAAAAAAATAACCAGGATACAAAATTATAAGTATGCTATAAGATAGCCATAAGAAATAAGAGCAGCAATACTGCCATCATTACCAACAAAAAATATTTTAAAACTTTGTACAGAAAACAAACTAAAGGAAATATACTATTGTAAAAGACATATTCAGGTTAGCCTTCGATATATTTTTATATTTTTTTCTTAAAACTTTTAGATAAAGTGTTGGAAAAACCTTCAAACACAATAATTGGATGCAACTCTATTTCTGCTGAGGGAGGAGTTGGTGGGGTGCCTGGGCTGGTTCAGGTGATGAGTTATTACTTTAGAGCTGTTTCATCTTCAGAAAACTGAAGTCTCTAGTAAATGCAATTGTTTGAACAGGAAGCTGATTAGGGGGCATACTTCTAAGGTACCAGATCTTTCTGAATCTGCTTATTTATCTGTAATAGGTCATTTCAGCTCTAATTTAGATGACTTTTCTACTGAAAATGACCCTTTCAGATTGTAAGTTTGTCCTGTCATGGACTGAATATTTGTGTCCCCTCCTCCTAAAAATTCATATGTTGAAGCCCTTAACCCACAGTGTGCCTTGGTGGAGATAGACTCTAAGAAGTAATTAAGGTTAAGTGAGGTCATAAGGGTGGGACCCTGATCTGATAAGATTAGTGCCCTTATAAGAAGAGACACCAGGGGTTCTGGCCAAGATGGAGGCACAGATAGAGACACTTTGCCTCCTCATACAAACAAAAGGAGGGTAACAACCAATTTAAATAAATAATAAATTAACTCTCCACCAGAGTTATCAAACTGCATGGAGGTCTGACAACCAAGGAGTTGAAGAAGAAATATTCATCCAGACCAGTAGGAGGGGTGGAGATAGTAAGTTGGGGCAGAGAAGATGTGTGGCAAGGCAGTGGACCAGGTGGGTGAGGTGGTGGCTGGCAGACAGGATTTCCCACATTCCTGTGCAGATAAGCCAGAAGGAACAACTGAGGAGGGTGACAGATGGCACAGGGTTTCAGTACAGAAAACTAAAGCCTAAAAACTTCTGACTGTAAAAACCCATGGGGATTGACACTGTGGCAGAAACTCCCAGGCTCATAGGAGAGTTCATTAGAGAGGCTCACAGCATGCTAGAACATACAAAAGCCCACCCACCTGGGAATCAGCACCTAAAAGGGCACAATACACTTGTGAGATGTGAGGGAAGTGATGGAAAGTGGGGGAGAAATGAGTAAGTGAGCAAGTGGCATTGTTCCCTCACTGACCCCTCCTCCACATACAGCACCAGGACACAGCAAAAAGTGTTGCCTCACCCTGGAGAATACCTAAGGCTCTGTCCCTTACAACATGACAGGTGCACCAAGACAAAGAAATATGGCCCAAATGAAAGAACAGATCAAAACTCCAAAAATAGAACAAAGCGAGGAGAAGATAGACAACCTATCAGATACAGAATTCAAAACACTGGTTATCAGGATACTCAAAGAAGTGACTGAGTTTGGTTGCAAAATGAAGGAAGAAATGAAAACTATACAAAGTGAAATAAAGGAAAATACACAGGGAACTAACAGTGAAAAGAAGGAAACCGGGACTCAAATCAACAACTTGGGAGACTCCTGGGCCAAGATGGAGGTGTAGGAAGACACACTGTGCCTCCTCACACAACCAAAAGAAGGACAACAAAAAATTAAAAAATAAAAAACAACCAGATCTGACAGAAAATTGAACTGTATGGAAGTCCGACAACCAAGGAATTAAAAAAAAATTCATCCAGACCAGTAGAGGGGTGGAGACAGGCAGCTGGGCGGAGAGGACTTGTGGCAAGGCAGTGGCTGGAGGACCAGGGCAGGCAAGGTGGCAGTTGGCGGACTCAGCGAGGTGATGGTTTATGGACTGGGCAGTTCCACATTTGAGTGCAGATAAACCAGGAGGAACAACTGGGGAACAAGAT
The DNA here is from genome assembly GCA_004024845.1 of Tonatia bakeri. Lineage (NCBI taxonomy): Eukaryota > Metazoa > Chordata > Mammalia > Chiroptera > Phyllostomidae > Tonatia > Tonatia bakeri. The sequence goes on from PVIA01012379.1 coordinate 13,827, forward strand.
AGACTGCACAATTCAAGGTTTCATTTGGAGAAATAGAGCTTCAAGGCTTCTGACTGAAAACATCTGTGGGGTTTTAGGCAGCAGTGGGAGAAACTCCCAGCCTCACAAGAGAGTTTGTTGGAGAGACCCACAGAGTCCTAGAATATACACAAACCCACCCACTTGGGAATCAGCAACAGAAAGGCCCAATTTGATTGTGTATAGTAGGGGAACTGACTGAAAATGAGCAGAGAAAGCAGCACTGTTTCCTCTTCGACTCCTCCCCGACATACATCATCACAGTGCAGCAACATGAGTTGCCTTGCCCTGGGGAACACTTAAGTCTTCGCCCCTAACTACATAACAGGCACGCCAAGAGAAAAAAATGGCCCAAATGAAAGAATCAAAGCTCCAGAAAATACAACTAAGCAATGAAGAGATAGCCAACTTATTAGATGCATAGTTCAAAACATTGGTAATCAGGATGCTCACAGAATTGGTTGAGCTCAGTCACAAAATTAAGGAAGAAACGAAGGGTACACAAAGTGAAATAAGGGAAAATATACAGGGAACCAACAGTGATTGGAAGGAAACTGGGACTCAAATTAATGGAGTGGACCAGAAGGAAGAAAGAAACAAACAACCAGAGCAGAATGAAGAAACAAGAATTCAAAAAAATGAGGAGAGGCTTAGGAACCTCCAGGACATCTTTAAATGTTCCAACATCTGAATCATAAGGATTTCAGAAGGAGAAGAGGAAGAGCAAGAAATGGAAAACTTATTTAAAATAATAATGAAGGAGGCCTTCCCTAATCTGGCAAAGGAAATAGACTTCCAGGAAGTCCAGGAAGCTCAGAGAATCCCAAAGAAGTTGGGAGGAGCACAACAAGGCACCTCATAATTACATTAGCCAACATTAAAGAGGAGAGAATCTTAAAAGCAGCAAGAGAAAAGGAGACAGTTACCTACAAAGGAGTGCCCATAAGCTATCAGCTGATTTCTCAAAAGAAATCTTGCAGGCAACTCAGCAGAAGGGGCTGGAAAGAAGTATTCCAAGTCAGGAAAGGCAAGGACCTACATCCAAGATGACTCTATCCAGCAAAGCTATCATTTAGAATGTAAGGGCAGATAAAGTGGATCTCAGATAAGGTCAAGTTAAAGGAGTTCATCATCACCAAGGCCCTATTATATGAAATGTTGAAGAGACTTACCTAAGAAAAAGAAGATCAAAACTATGAATGGTAAAATGACAACAAACTCACAACTATCAACAACTGAACTTAAGAAAATCGAAAATAAAAACAAACTAAGAAACAACTAGAACAGGAACAGAATCACAGTGATGGAGATCACATGGAGGGTTATCAGTGGGGGCAGGGGGAGGAGGGAGAATGGATGAACAGGTACAGAGAATATGAAGTATAAATGGTAGGTAGAAAATAGACAGGGGGTCGTTAAGAATAGTATGGGAAATGGAGAAGCCGAAGAACTTATATGTAAGACCCATGGACATGAAGAAAGAGGGGTGGGAATGCAGGGTGCAGGGCACAGGGGAATAAAGGAGGGGCAAATGGGACAACTGTAATAGCATAATAAATAAAATATATTAAAAAATAATGGGAGGATAGATAAAGTTCTTCCCAGATAAGGTAAAATTAAAATAGTACATCATCACAAAGCACTTGTTATTGAAATGTTAAAGGCACTTATCTAAGAAAAAGATGATGATAAAATATGAACAGTAAAATGACAATAAACTCAAAACTATCAACTAAATGTAAAAAACAGACACAACAACTAAGCAAACAATGAGAACAGGAACAGAATCACAGTAATGGAGATCACATGGAGGGTTAGCACAGATGGGGAGGGGGAGAATTGGGGAAAAGGTACAGCACAGGTGGCAAACACAAGGTTCGTGGGCCGAATCCAGTCCTATACCTAGTTTTATCTGGCCTGGCACCTTGTTTCTACCTGGCAGCAGTGCCTAGCTCTTGCTTAACTGTTAAGGAGTAGTTTCATTTACATAGTCCTAAAATTACATTCTGCCCTTCAAAGGCAACCATGAGGCTGAGGTGTCCCCCCCTGCCCCCCGGTGAAAATGAGTTTGACACCCCTGAGGTACAGGGAGTAAGAAGCATAATTGGTAGGCACAAAATAGACAGGGTGAGGTTAAGAATAGTATAGGAAATGGAGAAGCCAAAGAGCTTATATGTACAACCCATGGACATGAACTAAGGTGTGGGGAATGCTGGAGGGTGAGGGGATGCAGGGTGGAGGGTGATAAAGAGGAGAAAAAAACTGGGACAACTGTGATAGCATAATCAATAAAATATCCTTAAAAAAAAAGAAGACACCTGAGAGCTAATTCTTTCTCTATGTGTCTGTGCATGCACTGAGGAAAGGCCATATGAGAATACAGAAAGAAGGTGGCTACTACAAGCCAAGGAAGAGTACTTGCCAGAAAATGAATTGGCTGGAACCTTGACCTTGGACTTTTAGCTTCTAGAACTGTAAGAAAACAAACTTTTGATGTCTGAGCCACCTCATCTATGGTGTCTTGCTATGGCAGCTGGAGCAGACTGAGAGACACGTGCCATGAAACAACTTTAGTGAAGAAAATGAGAAGATAAACTATAGGACACAAAAATGAAAAAGTTATAATCTGCTTACTACACTTATATTGCCTGTTACCTCTCTGTCTGCTCTCAGATAGGTCAGACAACATGTTGGCTCCTCAACACTCCCATGGTGCCTGCAGAACACTGATGTGGTTATAAACACAGAACTTGAAGGTCATCCAGCCTTCAGGAAGCTAAAATCTGAGCTTCACTCTGCTCTAAATAGCCCAAAACTATAGGCACACACACACATAGCAGAATTCAATTTGCACACCCCAGAAAAATGTCAAGAAGTTTTCCTTGAAAATAGAATTAAGTTTATTCAAATTAGAAATATTCTGTGTCTCTTTCCAAAACCATCTCTAAACAGTTATCCTGCTGACAAATGGAAAAATATCTGGGGAAAATTTTTGAAGATAGTAAAAGAAAACTTTACACTTCTTTAATGTTGACCCATCACAAGGTACATAATCAAAAAGTTTCAACATCTGACTTGTCCACAAGGTGTCTGGATCATTCACTACAAAGGAAAAGGGCAGGGATAATTGCAATCACTGGTGTGATTTGAAGTATGCAGAAGTTCCTATCTACCCATGTCAGTTAACACTGGTGTAATAGCAAAAGATCCCCAGGGGAAAGGTTTCACTGAGCTGTGGAGAACAGATGAACACCAAGGGGACAGGAAATACCTTCTGGGAAGACTTATTTGTGTTCAGATGAACATTAATAGGCTAAAAGTAAAAAAATCAACATTCTGTGATCAGTAAATTTAAAGACAAGCTCAATTCTTTCCAGCAGTACTGATATTCCTACCATGCTAGTTTTCAAATTCTAGAAAAAGATAAAAAGATTAACAAAAATAGAGAATGTAGAAACTGCTGATTTTGTGCCTGGAGGAATGGCACTAGAACGCCAGTGCTCATGTGCTCCATCTGCAAGGCAGCATTTGTGTGGAGGCTGGGGGATGCTTCTGCACCAGGGGCTCAGTGGGCTGGTGGCGCTGCACACCCTCCCTGTATGCGGCTGCCAGCACAGGTCTCCTAAGAACTGAGGGCCTACTTGGCCATCTTGCGGATCATGTAGTTGAGGATGCCCCCATTGCGGAAATAAGTGAGCTCCACATCGGTGTCAAACCTCATGATGGCCTGGAAGGTCTTCCCAGTATCCAGCTGCAGTGACAAAGAAGCAAAGAAGAACCACTGAGGGAGGAAGTGAGACAACCCAGTCAGGAGGAGCTGGTGCCCCACCTGACCTCAGGTAGGACACTTGGAGTGCAGTCCACACACTGCACCACCAGCAGCTCCTGGGAACAGTCTCTGGTCCCAGCCCAGACCCACTGAATCAGAAGCTACATTTTACCAAGTTTCCTCACAGATTCATCTGCATAGGAAAGTACTGCAGAGTGTAAATGATGAGCGGGAAAGGTATCTGAGAGTTAGAAATGGCCTCCCTGGGCAGCAGTCACTGGTGACCTTTGGGATGGAGATCACTTCAAATAAAAGTGTCTCAGATCAGCAGAGGTTTCATCAAAGGTGTCCCTTAGGCAGCTGGCCCAGCTGCTCACCCTGGGACACAGACTATAGCAGCTGCCACTGCCTGGGAGTCTAAATCCCGCCAGGACCTTGGTGCTGAGTGCTTCATCCTTACATCATCTAGGAACAGGGAGAGTGTGTTTTTTGTTCACATTATTATAATAAAAAGGTGTTTTTTAGGTAAGGTCCCATCCCTGAGTTTTCATCACTATTGTCTGGGTTAACTGAGATTGGGAGAAACGTGGAAAGCTTGGAGGTAAGAATGGAACGGATGATAACTATGAATAAATAGAAATATACAATATATTGTGAAGGCAGGTAAAAACGGTGCTAGTAGAACTCTTAAGTCTAATGTAGTCCTACTGTTTTCTTTGTTTTTCTTCTTCCAAATCCCAGTAATTTCCTTCTAACAAGATTGATTACAAACTCAGCATCCCTGAGTTTGGCCCTGGCAGAGAGAAGCCTGGCTTACCTTGACCTGGACTTGCATTCGTGGTTTGAGGTTTCCTGGGATGCTGATGGTGTATCGTTCCTGCCCCGTGAGTCCCAGGGTGTCTGCAGTCTCCCCAGGGAGGTACTCCAGGGGGATCACTCCCATTCCGACCAAGTTACTGCGGTGAATGCGCTCGTAACTCTCAGCCAGGACAGCCTTGATTCCCTGAGGAGCCAAGGGAGAGTTTGGATACAGTTCCAATTTTTCCTTAGATACACAGAAACTTAACAGAAGTATTCTTATGTCAAAAACTCTTCTCACACCTAAATTCTTTAATAAGTACCAATTAGTTGTTTACATAAAATGTTACTCCCTACCTATAATTAACACAGTAGTCAGTTTTAAATGATTGCCTACAAAGCACAGGCACTGTGCAAGCACTTAAATGATTTTTCTCATTCTCCTTCCACCCGCCCTGGGAGGCAGATGCTACTACTGTCAGCCTTACCCAGGCGGTCAGGGGTATATCTGGTATTTCGAACCCACGCAGCCTGACCACACACACCAGTCTGTGATGCCTCTTAGCAAATTCCATTGTAACTGAAAGCCACATCACAAAACAACATAAAGAAATTCATTTCTCCTGGCTGGTATGGCTCAGTGGATTGAATGCCAGCCTGTGAACCAAAATGTCGCCTGTTTGATTCCCAGTCAGGGTGCACATCTGGGTTGAGGGCCAGGTCCTCAGTTCGGGGCATGTGAGAGGCAACCACACATTGATGTTTCTCTCCCTCTCTCCCTCCCTCCCCCTCTGTGTAAAAATAAATACATAAAACCTAAAAAAAGAAAAAATTCATTTTTTCTTTTCAATTCTTCCATTATTGTAGATGCATTGGTAGACATGGACGATTTAATCAAAAAAGCAACTTACAGAACACACTACAAAGAAAGTAAATGATTATCGGTTGTGTACTGCTCTTCTACTTTCTATTTCAAACATCAAATTACATTGAACATAACGTTGACATTAAGCTTCCTATAATGCACATTTTATTAGTTATCTATAGCTCACAATATATAGCAATGATCAATAAACCAGGATATTTGATTAACTAAAACACCTCATTCTCAAATATTAGTTAACTGTAATAAAATACTTTCATACCCCTAAAAGGCCTCTTGATCTCTAGGGTACACTTTTAAGACCCCCTGCGTCAGAATCTCACGCATAGAGCGTGGGGCAGGAGGAAGACAGTGATTCGGCAGTGCTTCTCAGCCTTTGCTGCATATTTAAGAGTTTCCTGGGAAGTTTTTAAAATCCTGATATCCAGGCCTTTTTTCTTACCTGTTAAACCATAATCCCTGGGGATGAGATCCAGGCACAGGTATTTTTATAAATCTCACAGGTGTTTCCAAATTTAAAAACATTTATGGGGGAAGGGAAGATTCTTCAGGATAGTAGATATTGTGTAGATTTATGGGTATATGTATTATGTATTTTGGGGGGAAGTAGAAATCTTTGTAAACACATACTACTTTTGTCCCCGACTCCGTATAAATGGCTGCGCAGGGCTGCAGACGCCACAGATCACAACTGTCTAACACTCTCTGAGCGAGTTCAGCTCAGGAACGCTCAGTGGCCCTGACTGGGCAGCGAGAGAACAAAGTATATGCTGCCTGGACAGCCAGGACTCAGCAGCTCTGTGAAGTCTGGACTCTGGAGTGCCTCCAGGGTGCTAGCTCCATCCCCCCACGGATCTTACAGTTCCCCACCTAGCTGTTCCTTGCTCCCATTGCTGCTGTCAGTGCCCAGCTCCCTTCCTAAAATCCCTTCCTTCTTTTCTCTGGTTCTTTTCAGCAGTTTTTAAAACAAGCAGGCTCCTGACACATTACTAAGTGATCAGAGAACATCTTTTCTTTTTTTCCCTACAGAGCAAAATGATTGATTAAAAAAACTAAATAATAGGTGTGTGATATTCAAAGACTTTCAGAAGCCTCGACATCTGGGGAGCTGCCTGCCACACGGCGTGTTTTCTACCGTACTTGTGCATAGCACTTATTTAGGGTTTCCCAAATGCATTAAATGGCTCAAGCCACACGTTATTTAAACTGGCATCAGCTAAGCCCTTTTACCCTACCCTGAGGATTAAAGCCTGGCAGCAGAACTCTCCTCTGTTTTCAGGGCAATCTAGTGTTCAAGTGGTGTGAGCTCTCCATTGCCTGTGTGCCCCTCCCATGTGGAAATCTCCAGCAGATCAAGCCCTGAAATGGCTGTAGGTTTAAAGAGTGTCCTACCTGCCTAAAGAGAGAGCATGCTTCTCTAATGAGTCTATAAGCAGGTTTTCACAGGCAATGACTAAAAAGCAGTAACAGAAAGTATTTTCCCTGAGTTGATCCAAAGCTCAGGCTCTTTACTTTTCCCCTTCTGAGCCTGGAAGACAATTCAGTAGCAGCAGCCCTGGCTTATTTCTGAAGCTCACCTGGGACAATGGCCTTAAATAAATTTTGGGTCCTCAACCTCTGGGAACATTATGAAAACTGTGAAATTTTTCCCCATAAAAAAAGACATACAGCCCTGGCTGGGTGGCTAGGTTCGTTGGAGCGTCATCCCATACAACAAAAGGTTGATGGTTCGATCCCCGGTCAGGGCACATACCTAGGTTTTGGGTTCCCTGGGTGGGGCACATACAGGAGGAACCAATTTCTCTCTCACATCAATCTTTCTCTTGATCTCCCTTCCTCTCTCTAAAAAATCAATAAAAACATATTCTTGGGTGAGGATTTAAAAAAATGACATTACACACAAGCTTTTGGATATAATTTCAGAGACTGCACAGACTCTCCCCTGCAGCTGCTCTACTGACTCCCCCAAAGATCCATGGTTCCCAGAATATGTCTGACCTGAGGGAACAAGTTCAATTATAGATTACCCTTCACTAAGAGAAGTGAAGCAAGATCCACCAAGAAGTGGGAGAGGAAAGTAAAGCACCAGAATTGATTCCTAGACCCCTTCCCAGCTTCATTTCTGGTCCAAAAGGGCAGCTGCCTGCTGGGATGTCCCTATGTCATACTCACCAGGAGGAAAGGGCCCTTGGCTGCCCAGTCACGGGAGCTGCCAGAGCCATACTCTTTGCCGGCCAGAATGATGAGGGGAAGGCCTGCCTGCTTGTACCGCTCAGCAGCATCGAACACATCAAGCTGAGGAAGAGAAAAGGAAGGTACTACAGATGCAGTAGAGGCACAGAGTGCAGAAACAGGCCAGTGGCTCTGGCTATTCCATATGTCATTCCATTTAAGTTTAGCCTCACAGGCTAACACAGTAGATATTATTTCTACTTCCCAGGTAAGAAAGATGAGAATCACAGAGGGAAATAAACTGATGTGAGCTCCAGAGCTGGTCTGAGGTGGAGCTGAGACTTGAACCTATGCTTATCTGACTCAAAGTGCAGGCTTTCCTGACTTCTCACATGCCTCCCACCAAAACAATTCCAGCAGTAACATGCCATCCAAGTGGTTCCCTTTAGGACCAAAGCAGGCTTCTACCAGCCTCTATACTCCTTTTCCTAGTGGTATGGTGAATTAAATTAAATGCTAATAAAGGAATAAAATAGCACTTTTTGATAAATATCCTCTACCTTAACCTGGAATTTCCCCCTCAAATACTATGAACTCAGAGCATTTCAATCAGAGGCTTTGAAAGCTCAACTTCCAGGAAACTATATTTAGTTGAGCCATGAAGCAGAATCTGTAAGCAGGAAGAGGAGGTTTCACAGTTTAAAGGGCATCCTTATCAGTGATGAGCTCTATGTACACGGGCACTTGGCAAGAGGGACTACAGGCAGCAAAAGGAAGGATGGGGCTGTGAAAAAAAAATAAGGCCAAATGGAAGGTGACCATATAGACCCAGAGCCTGACAAATGCTGGCTTCTCAAGGAAGCAGAAGACACCATACTCACAATTTCTCCAGAAGGCAGATGTATAGTCTGTGGTGCCTGCTTGTTCAAAAATTTGTTTAATAAGCGAATGTTGGCAAACGTCCCACGTACCATGATGGCATCGTTACCTCGGCGGGAACCATAGGAGTTGAACTCTCGTGGAGTCAGGCTAATAAGGCAAGCAGGAGATAAGGAAGTTTAGTGTATAAGCTAAGAGTAAACTTAGTTTATATCAAGAAAGAGAAAAAACATAAACCTAATTGTTTCTCTAATCTACCAAGCATTGTTCTCTAAGGCAGAAAAACTGTTGCCATAGCTTCAATGGAGGACAGAGTGTGAGGAGAGAAAGAGTGGTAGGGGAGAATTCAAAATTCTCCCAGGGTCTACCTGCCACATTGTAAATCTGGGTAGATACAACAGGAGGAACTCTAATAAGAGTATTTATTTTATTTACTCAGTAAGGTAGCCTATAAAGATTCACAAAAAAAAATTAAAAATGGGCAAGAAAAAGGAAGTAAAGACCATAATTAGGGGAAGCCAGTTAGGTGGACCCAACAGCGGGGGAAACAAAGTGCCTTCCATGAACTAACCTGGATGCTCAGATCTGTACCTGAGTTATGAGGTACGGGAAGTCAGTCGGAAGGGAAGACACACAACCAGCAACACGATTTACAATTTCATAAGCTACAAATCAGAACAATGCTAAAGAGGCAGAGCCACCATTTCTCCTGGTCCCGGAATCAGAGAAAAATCTTGTCAGTGGCCCCAATGAAAGGGATCTTCTAAATGTCAGGAATAACATTTTACAGTGAACATAGTCACCAGTTCACTGGGCTGTCTCTTAAAATGCTAGGAAATGCGTGTGAGTGTTAATGTGATTTAAAAGTTATATGTAATTTGAGGATTGAGAGAATTTATAAATGGATTTCCGGAGCAAATGAAGTTATTTCCAAAATGTGAATATGTACATTTTTCTGAGAAGGTATTATATTTGCTTTCATTCAATTTCCTAAATAATCCACATCTCGAAAAAGGTCAATAATTACCAATCCCCCCCCCAAAAAATGGTGTTGGATTTTGTTCCTCACATTGGCTCTGGGTCCCATCCCTGAGGAAGGTGATTCGGGGTGTAGGGTTGGGACCCAGGAATTTTTATCTCCCAGGTAATTCTCATGGAAACTCGCATTTGGGACTGACTTCAATTAGTATGGGTATACTAGACCAGTATGTAACATTGGTATGTACCTACTGAAGTCTGGACGTGACTGAAGGACTGAGGAGTAACTGCAGCTGCCAACCTCAAAGCAGTTCTCTGTGGAGAAGGCGTCGGCTTTGCACCAGGAGTGGCAACACACTTCAGGTTACATTCCTGCTTTCTGAGGTTCAGGTGTACCCAAGCTCTGCCGCAGGTTCAGAGCAAAACCCTGTACTTTAACTATTAGGCAAGCTGGGGGCAGAGATGACAGTTGAGCCCAGTGAGTACAACACTTGCCCAAAGATTGTCCCTTCTCACCCTGATGGAGGTTCACGGGCTAATGGATTCTCTCATGGAAGCCTCGAAGCAGCAAACAGAAAGACTGGTTCAAGCCCCAGGGTTCAGTGAAAAAGCACAGTCTGATTCCAAAGAGACTAGGCGAAAGAGAAATGCTGGTCTAGTCACTCTGTGTTTGCCTTTAGTCCTCACTTCAATCACACTTACCCTCTGCTAGTTAAGTAGCGAGCCGCAGGGCTGTTTCTTGCAATATTTCCAGCTGGAGAAATGTGGTCAGTTGTTACCGAGTCTCCCAAATTTAATAGCACATAGGCATCCACAATAGATTTAGGGGGCTGAAGCTCTAAAGTCTAGCACAGAACACAACAAGTTAGCATTTGCCCAGGCGTTCTCCAACAAGTCACGAGGGAAGTCTCAACAGCAGTGGTCCATGGACCTGAACCAGATGACAGCCCCACACCACTGCATAGAAAATTTTAGGGTTTTTTCTTCAGTTTTATCAGAAGTGCTTTAAAAAGTAAGATGAATTTACTCAAAACATTTACATCTCACCCTTGAAGGGAAGGCAAAGTGTTGGCACTGTCCCCTCGAAGCAGCAGGGATGCAGTTGCAAATGACATTCTCTTCCTTCACAACCACAGAAATGGTGACATTCCTTTCTCCACAGCCACAGAACTCCCAGAGGCTGAGGACAGTGGGATTCTGACTTGCCCTCCCACCACCCCCTTCCAACAGGGATGTGCTGGGGGAGCACAGACTTCCGGGGTCAGCAGTTTCAAGGGACACCTCCCTTGTACGGATGGGTATAAGGCTTAGACGGCAGACCCTGGGGACATTCTCCTGGAACAGTCTCAGCCTTCACCAAGTCTATGTCCAGGTGGCATTTGATCACCAGGATGTCTCTACACAGCCAGGTGTCTCTACATGACCCCTGGACAGAGAAACTGTAGGCTCACCACAGCCAACTATCCCAACTTCCCAAAACTTGCCCAAGGAGTATTCGCTTGGGTTTATAGAAGTTTTAATGAAACAAGTAGTTAAACTAAGGGTATGGGATAAAAAAGTAGATGTTATACGGAAAGAAACCTTTTGAAGAATTTGTTTTGTTAAAAATAAAAAGTCATACCAGGTTTTTTAGCCCTGGCTGGTGTAGCTCAGTGGATTGAGCGCAGGCTGTGAACCAGGCATCGCAGGTTCAATTCCCAGTCAGGGCACATGCCTAGGTTGCAGGCCATGTCTCCCAGCAACCACACATTGATGTTTCTCTCTCTCTCTCTCCCCCTCCCTTCCCTCTCTAAAAAAATAAATAAATAAAATCTTAAAAAAAAAATAAAAAGTCATACCAGGTTTTCAAAGAATGGTGGTGACTTAATGTATGTAGATTTGGGATTCCAGTAATACAGCTTATCTGATGGGGCTGCTAAGGCATTCCAGCTTTCATTCACAGTCTTCAAAAAAAATAAAAAGAAAGAAAGAAAACATGGCAATCTAATTACATTCTATTCTAAGGAAAACTTAATATGTAAACATAAAACATATTTCAAGCTAAGCATACAATAAAAACATTCTTATTCTAATTGTACAAAAGAGTTCCTTTATCCTAAGATAATACCATGCTAAATAACTTAAAAATACATATGCACTATGACAGGCAGCCAAGGACCCCACTCCTGGGATTCACTCCCTAAAGGGAGGCCCAGCCCTTTTTGCTGAGTACGGGCTGAACCTAGTGGTACTCATTTCTAAGATTTGGTAATAAAGAGACTCTGCCTTCTGTGGCTCTCACCCTCTCTTGCTTTCTCACTTGCTTCCCCTGATGGAAGCCAGCCGTTCTGCCGAAAACTGTGAAGAGGATCCCTAGCAACACATGGAGAGAGGCCTCTGGCTGGTGGTCATGCAGGAACTGAGGTTCTTGGTCCAATAGCCCGTGGGGCACTTTATGCTGCCAACAATCATGTATGTGAGTGCCTTTAGAAGCCCATTTTCCCCAGCTGAGCCTTCAGATGAGCTGCAGCCCAGGTGACACCTAGCCTGAAGCTTTGTGAAGGCACATGTATCCAGTTAAGCCACACTTGGATCCACAGAAACTGAGAAATAATAAATGCTTGCTGTTTTAACCCACTAAGTTTTGGGGTAATTTGTTTTAAACTAATAGATAACTAATGCATATGCTTACAAGTATAACTTAAGAAATAACAACCCAGATTTATACCAAAGGGGAAATAATTTACTCTATGAAGGTTTTGGGAAGTAGACTTCCAAGTCTCATGGTCATTGGAGAGCAAGTGACAGCTGCTTTGAAAAAAAAAATAGGTTGAATTCTCTCCACAGGTCCATTAACTCAGCCTTTGAATAAACGCATTTAGTCCAATGCCCCAAAAGTTCCCTCAGACTATTTCTCAATGAACCAGGTGGGGGAGGGCACAGTGCAAGAATATGATCCCTGTTTCACCCCTCTCCCCAGCCTGCTCTCTTATTTCAAAGCCAAGACTTTGTCAGCAGCCCTTGGGTCAGCCTAACACAGAAAATATGAAAGGGAAGAACATCCAAGCATCTCAGAAAATAATACTGAGTCCCATACCTTTTATCCCTATGTGTAAAGTGCACAAAAGTTTTATTTATTTAAGTAGTTTGGTGCTTTCTATTGAGCAGTTTTATCTGTTTATTTATTTATTTGTTTTTAAGCTTCCAAATAATTCTGAGAGGTGCATTCCACCAAATGACTCCAACTCAGTGACACATGAGAGTGACATGGAGGAGCATGGGCCTCAACCACAGTTGACACAACACCCAGGGTGTCTGAGAAAAGGAGAGTTAAGAAGAGCTGTCCAGGAACCATACACAACCTGAGGCCTTTCTCCTCGAGGCTGTCATCCACTTGTCCAAATCTGGGAACACGTAGGGAGTGTGGAATTTGTAAAGACATGGGTCACAGGAGAAGAGTGACTGAGAACCACTTCCCTGATTCTCTGAAGATGGAGCAACGAACCGCCTTCCTTTCTGTATTTTACACCCTGTTAGCCTCAAGGTCTGCAGAGATGACACAAAGGAGCCACTCTCCCTTAGATTTTTGGGGGTGGGTGGGACCTCACCTCTATTTTCTGATAGACCTCCTTAAACATCCCAGGGATGACGTACTTCCATTCCACTGCCTGGATCTCCTCTCTACTTGGCCAGATATCTTTCAGAAACACCTGTTGTCCCTTTGCATTTACCCCTGGAAACAAAATGTTTATGAATGAGAAAAACACAATTCAATACCCCCTTTCCATTATTATATAGTCTAGTCTCATTCTTTGTGGTAGTTTTGTTCTACAGAGTTCATGCAAACACTGCTGTAGTGAATACTGAATGGCTGCCCCAGAGGAAATATAGGGTTAGGTGTCTGAGAACCTCTGGTCACATTTTTGTCAACTGATCAATATATAACCTTGTTTTATATATGTTTCTGCCTCTAGATACCTTATTTAATATATATTGTTGATACATTACTGTTACTGGGTGCAGCCAAGAGGGGGCCCCAAAAAGGGATTTGGAATGGGGTCCAGAACTCAAGGTGTCCAGGAAATATTAGTATGTCCACCCCCCTCCCCCCCCACAGGTGTGAGTTGGGGGAAGGGACACATGCGGCAGGGCCATTGAGAGCTGTTTTGCATAGCAACAGCTTTGCAGCTAACCTCTGGCACGGTCATTTAACATATCTATAACCTTTAACTGGTTGCAGAGATATGTTAAATAGCTGTGGTCACGCTTGGAGCCAGGGAGAAGGGAGTGACTTCCACCCAAGATGAAAGGGGTGGGGTGGGGGGGGTGGAGTCCCCTTGAGTTACAGTGCCTGCGTGAGAGCTTGGAGATGATTGGCTCCACGCCATGGGACCATGCCTGCCCAGACTCACTATGGCAGCCCAGTAAAGCTGGAAGGTTATGGGAGTGCTGGCAAGTGTAGCCGATTGTGGGAGGAGTCAGAAATGGGGCTGCAGAGGAAGATTGGCACAGGGATTTAAAACCCAGACACGGCAGCCATTAGAGGAGAGAACCACTCGGTGTTTAGCAGAGTGGGGACTCTTGCAGTCCTGTGAGACAGAATCACCATGTGGCTTTAGTAGAGAACCACCACTTGGCTTTGGCAGAGTGGTGACCCCCTTCCTCACAGCCATTGCAGAGAGAGAACCATGCAGCTGTGGCAACAGAAAGGAGGATCATACGGCTGCAGCCATGTAAGAGAGAGCCACGAGGCTTTGCCAGAGTGGGGATCCCCAAAGCTTTAGAAGGGGGAACCACCACCCGGCTTTAGCAGAGATCCCAGTGACATAGCTGATGGTGCTGGGAACTGAGGGAGGCCAACCAGCCGAGGTGGATTACTGGGAAGAACTGGGGGCTGCCTGAGCCACAGACTTCTATTTCTTTTCCTGAGATATGGTACCCCAGATGGGGCAAAGGGGAGAAGGAAGGACTGTGTATGTTTGTGGGTGTTTTAAGGGACTTTGGGATTTTGATGAAGACATTAGGTCACTACTTTAAGTCTGTATAGCATTAAATAAACATTTCCTTTCCTTTTCACGAATCTCTGGCATTGAGAGATATCTTTCCTATAAGGCAGAGGACATAACGAACCTGGGGGGTTCCTTTTGGTAATAGTATATCCCCCTTGGCCCCGTTTGTTCTGTAACATTACCATTGAACTCACTGTCAACAGCACTATTACTTATGCCCAAATGAAGCCTATTTAGCACATGACACATCATGGGTTTACGGGGCTTAGGAACACTAAATAGCACTTTAGCACTATACTTGGAGGCCATTTTAAACAGTGAAGTCACCAACAAAAAGCACAAAAGTGCAAAAACATGGCACTAAATAGATCATGACCAAGATACCTCTTTACAGGATCCCAGCTAAAATAAGAAGGCAGAGGACCTTGTCTGACTTCACTGAGGAGGTGCATGTTGAATGACTCAGTTTTCCCCACTCTGGCATGTCTGCGAATGACTGCAGAAGCATGATGAGCTTTGACTTGGGGGTTAAATACATTTTAGTGAATAGGCAAATTTGCAAATATGGAATTCACATGTATGAGGATCACCTGTACCTCTGAAGTAATCATTTCTTAAAGGTAAATTGAAAGGGCATTGTTTTCACAATACCTAACTTAGAATAAATTGAGGAGGGGACGGGAAGCCAGGAGACCAGAGGAAAGGACATAAAGCGTCATTTTCCCTGAATGCTGAGAAGCTAAACTATCTGGAGTGTGTTCCCACAGAGCACATATTAAACATGTGCCTATGATCAGATGAAAGCAGGAGATAGAAAAGGGAAATGGAGAAGAAGCCAGAAGAGCAAGGTCTCCATTACCTTTTGTACTTATTTCCCTTTCGTCATCCCTTGCCTTTTAGTAAATTCTTATTTATTTCAGTCATATTTGAGTTGTGTTTTGGGGAGTAAGGAAAAGACTCCTCTCATCTTATCTCTGGACCTACTAGTTTTCATTATTTGCTAAGGAAAACACTAACTTTTTCCAATAATATTTTCAAATTCATTGGAAAAAACTGTAACCACATAAACAAAGTCTTACCCAATGGTTCTTTCTCAAAGTTGATCCTGACGGTCCCAGCAATTGCATATGCTATCACTAAGGGCGGAGAGGCTAAATAGTTGGCACGGGTGTTGGGGTGGACTCGGCCTTCAAAGTTCCTGTTCCCAGATAGTACTCCAACGGCTACAAGGTCTCCCTGTGTGAGGCAAGGGAAACTCTAGGTCACAAAGAAAAGACACTGCCTAGGCTGCTCATGTTAGATCATTTGCCAAAGTTTTCCCATCACCTGATGTGGCTCCTTAAGCTTTCCTTTCATGGGTCCTCTGCTCTACAGGAGAGCACACAGGGTGTCCCTGTGGGAGACACTCTTGGTCAAGGATACAGAGAGACATGTTCACTGTTTCTGCTCATGAGAAAGTACCAGGCAGATCAGAAGGCAATATCCTAGTTATTTTGTTGCTTGGGGCCTAAGAACAGGTGGGAAAGACTAAAAGTTGAAAGCTAAAACAAGCCACACTGACTTACATTGATTCTGTAATCCATGCAAAGCAAACCAAATAGGATTTCTCAACACTACAGAATTTATGGGGCAAAAATCAAGCCAATGCAAGTGAGTTCAGATTCATGTGTACGAAGACTTCTATGACTTGGAACCAGTTTTCAGACTGCCAAGAACTAACAATTCCAGGGCTCCCTTGTATTCAAAACCTGCCTTTATTGAGCACGTGTATCTGGGCGCCACACTACATCTTTTATGACCATTTTCATCTCGATGCTCACAGTCTATGAAACAGTTACTATTATCATCTTCAGTTTATGGTTGTGAAAACTCAGGTAAAAAGAGGTTAATTAACTTGCCCAAGCTTATCTAACTAGTAGGTTTAGCTTGACTCCAGAGACTATACGTCTAACCATATCCCATGCTTCTCTGAACTTTATTGAAATCACCAGCATTTTGGTCATACATAATAAGAAAAGAGACCACAGCTCTGAAGACCTGCAGACCCCTCTGTAATTACCTGCGTGATGGCTTCTACCACAGGTTCAGGCAAGGGTCCACTGTTGCCAATGCAGGTCATGCAACCGTAGCCCACCACATCAAACCTAGGTGCCAAACAGATACACAAGATTAGATAATTCCCAGCTAGCTCCTCTGCTGGTGACAGTTCCTAGAGACTACTGATTTAAAGACGATAATAGCATATCAAATAAGTTTAGTATAGTGCTACTTCTTCAGCTGTCATTCCTGGGAACATTTTGATATATTAGTCATTCATTCTAGGTCATTCCATTAGATTCCTTTTCAAGTAAATTGTAAAAAAAGTCTACTAGAGTGATCTAGAGGTTATTATTATTATTTTTTAAATATACAATCTTTATTATATTTTCCCATTACCAAAAAGTCCCCTTATGCTCAGATATGCCACTGTCTCTATTCACTATTTTTCCAAAGACTTCTGACTTTTATGAGGCACGTGAATAAAATCTCTGTCATTAGAATTAAGACTACAGTAATGGGGGAGTTGAAGAAACTGTATCTGGCAACAAATAACTCATTTACCTCAAGGAATAAGAACATTTTCAGCTATGGTAAATAATCCTCTTCATTCCCAAGGGCAGACTCTCACTGCAGAGCCAATGCTGGCCCAATGCAGAGAGAGAGTGCAAACACCACACCAATGCACAGGCCGGTCTCAGCCCCTGCTCTGCCCTCCACAGGCACCCTTGTGTGATGAACAGTTAGCACAACTGTCCACAGGAGGACCCTACTCTTGGAATGAAAGGGTTCAAGTCTACACACATATCATCTGACAAAAGACTATGTGATTAGATACTATCAGATAAGCTTTTATCTGTTACAAGGTGACCTAGCGAGATATATGCGGAAGATGATAGAACAAAAGCAAAAGAAAACTCTCTCTCACCCAAGCTGAGACAGATAAGGCATGACTCCACTTTCTCGAAGGTAGTAGGTGACCACACCACTCCCAGGAGACAGGCTAGTTTTGATGTAAGGCTTCACGGTCAGGCCAGCATCCACAGCTTTCTTTGCTAATAGTCCTATGAAATAGTAAACACAGACACAGTGTGGTGTGGGTGGCCGCCTACTCTAGGTACCAAGAACAGTTCTGGAAAGACACTGACTTTTCAGTCTGCATTTCCTGCCACTGCCTGACAGAGCTCCATTTGTGTTGGCACTTCCTGCTATTTCTGCTGTCTAACAGAAATCAAAAGCTCACTGGTCCAAAGTCATTCACATGCATGCAGTAAACTCAAAAGTAGTCATGAAAAGAAATGAAGAGAAAGATGTGTGCCTGTGTGTCTAAAAGAAATAACTTAAAACTGTTTATAAATATATTATAGAATAATTTTTTAATTTTGGGAGGGAAATGAATCTTTCTAATTATGCTTTATTTAAATGAATATTACGACTGAAAGGGCCCTCTGAATTGTGTACTAGAGGGTGAGGAATATAGTCAGTCAAGAAGTAAAAACCTAGTCCTCAGATAGTTTTTTCCCTTTTTAATTTCACCTGAGGACATTTTTCCATTGCTTTCAGAGAAAGAAGGAGGGAGAGAGAGTGAGGGAGAGAGAAACAATTGGTTGCCTTCTTGTTTGTGCCTCAACCAGAGATTGAACCTGAAACCTGGGTATGTGTCCTGTCTGGGAATCAAACCCACGACCCTTTGGTCTAAGGGATGATGCTGCAACCAACTGAGCCACCCAGGCCAGCTCCATCTCAGAAATTTCTTGAAGTGGAAGATTAAGAGCTCCTGGCCCATTGGATTTTTGGCAAATACAGACAACTGTAGGGACACTGGGTGCTCTGTGTTAGGAAGTGTCACAGAAGTAAAAAATGAGGAGGGAGGGATGAAGAGAAAAAAGCTACAGGCAAGCTGGTGACTTGTCTTAAGGAAAGTGGTGGTTTGCACCAGACAAAAACAGCTTAAGCTGGCAACAGATGAATTCCCGGACAAAGAAGGTTTTCCTTATGCACTATCCACATCATAAAGAAAGGACTGTTATAACTCCATGATCTATGGACACAGAGGCACAAGAGGAACTATAGGGGATGCTTAAAAATTTGGAAACTAAAGAGAGCTTATGTTAATGCAACTCTGTATGTAAATGTTAACTACTTAACCAGAACTGCATAAAAGGCAGGTGAGTTTCATCAAGCTTTGTGCCCTAACTCAGGTGCACTTGACAATAAATCTAAGACAGACTAAATTCCACTGTACAAAAAGGCCTGTTGGGTTTATAGAGAACAGTCTGTGACCAGAAAACTGCTTTTCTTCTGAAATCTGACATAAGATTGTAGGCTTTACCAGAAATTCATCTTTTAATGTTTTCTTTATGCTTTCTTCTAGTTATTTGATGTGTTAATTCTTAAGACTATTACGCATTATGTATTTTACTTTAAATACTTTGCTTTGTACACTGTTTATTGTGTAAACATTTCTGGGCCAATAAATACCCATCTGGAAATGACAAGGTTCAGGGAACTATGTTCAGAACTCAGTTATGCCCCTGAGGCATATTTCCACCCGCAGGTCCACATGGTCATGAGGATTTCAAATGCACTAACCTGCTCCTAACATCACAGACGGATTGCTGGTGTTTGTGCAGCTAGTGATGGCAGCGATGACCACAGAACCATGGGAAAGGGTGAATTCGCTGTTATTATAGACAAACGTCTTGTGGTCACCATGGTGGTCTGGAGCAACTTGGAATCCTTTAAACCCTTGCTATAAGAAGGAAAAAATATATACACCTATTTATAAATAACATATATAAATACACATCTATTTATAGATGTGTACATATACACACACATAAAAACTATATATACTTACATATACATATATGTATGTACATACACATGTATTTATATAAATATATATGTATACAAGTATATGCCTATACATATCATATATACATATATAGGTATATACATATATGTATATGTGTGTATATATACATATATATGTATAAAGTGTAACTTAAAGAATATGGAAGGCCATCATCAGAGGGTTTCAGACCAAGTGCCAGGGAGGTTCAGATGAAGGACAGTTGATTTTCTGCTCCAAGACCTGAGGCCTTGTGTGGAAGAGCTGACAGATCACGGGGTGCAGATGGGGAAGAGACATGCAGACAGGGAATGGAATGAACAAACGTACAGTGGTCAGAAAAGCTTGGGTAAGTAGAGTGAACAATAAGGTGAGAGTCAAGTGGAAAGTAGATATGCTTTTAAAAAGGTGGTTGAATGATATTTACAGATGGTCAAATGCTCTCAGGAAGCTGTCTGGCTTCTGGCTAATGGGGGAGACATTAAGGACTTCAAGAGAGAGAAGGAATACCCACATTGCCAGGCTTAGGAAGAGGCAACACTGAGTGGGACAAAAAGAAGCCTGGGCACTAACAAAAAATGAACGAGCATGGGGCAGGTCAGGGTTGGGGAGGATTTCCACCCCAGGCGCTTACCTTGGCTCCAAGGCAGCTTTCAAAGTCCTTTTTCATGTCAGACACAGCAACTTTGTCCTGCGGCCTTTTGGGTCCACTGCAGCAAGGCACTACTGTTTTCAAATCTAATTCCACCACCTATCCCCTCAAAAGAAAAGGGAATCTGGAACTGACATTAAGTCATGCCAGAGAATTTAAAATACTGTAACAATAAAAACAAACTAAACCACCACATTCAAAACCACAAATGTCAGCGTTCATTTTAACACTCAAAGGATGAGCTTCCAAAGCTGAAGATGGTCACTTAAGTAGCAAGGGGCGGCAGGTAGCCTTGCCACCTCTCAGAAGGATCAGAGTGGGCACTGCAGCTGCTGCCCAGTGTCTCCCATGTGTCTGTCTTTGCAAAGCGGCTCACAGATTCTTTTATTTTATTTTAAGTCAGTCTGGGATGGGTTTTCTGTTGAAATGACACATAGACCGTTGTACTTTTTGTAACATGATTTGGGAGGGATGCAGCCATTAAGTCATCAGTGCCAGGGAATGGGCCTCAGTCTAATGGGGCATTTCCTTCCTTCAATGTTGTATGAAAGAGAATGAGAGTCCCACTTCTAAGTGTTCCCTCTAGTCTTGGCTGTTGAGAAAAATGTGGAATCAATGTGCACCCTGGAAAACGAATGAAGGGTGAGACACTGGATGAATCAGAACTAACTGACATGTTCGCACCTCCGTATCTCTCCCCATCTTTAATAATGATGAGCCTAGCCTTGAAATAGCTCTAGCCCTTCTAGTGATGTCCTTCTTCTAAGATCTTCTCCGTAAGATGAGTAAATCAGTTGTTCAAAAAGGGGAGCACACCTAATGCAACCTAAAGGCCAGGAGGAATAGAAGAAGTTGTATTGTGTGTTATGTTTCCTTATCTTTTTGATTTCTTAACTTGCGAATGCCCTGTTCTCCTGAGATGACTTGGCAATAACTAATTTTCTACAAGTACATCCCCCAAGAAAAACCATACACAACTAGAATCACAGCTTCAGGAAGAGGAAACACATTTTTGGTGAAGGTACTCTCATACCTGGGCAAAATCTGGGTCCTGAGAGGAGTCACTGAAATCTCGAAACATTCCTACAGCCTGAAGATACTTTTTAATGTGCTTTACCTTTTCTTCATCACGACCTAAAGGGACATTTTAAGAGGTGACAAGTAATAGATGTTAGTATTTCCTGGTTAAAGACTATAAGATATTGCCTCCACCAGCAATTATACAGATGATACATATCTCACTTACACACCATAGCTCTGCAGATACCACAGCACGGGGCTAACAGTCTGACTCTCTAGCTGATCTGCTGTTTATTAGGGTCCACTAACTGATCTGCTGTTCCTAAGGAAGAGACTGTTACATTATAATCTCACCTGTAAGCACTCCCCCTTCTCTTCATCATGCTCCTTAGTTAGGAAGACCCTAGGCCTCTGCCTTCAGCTGGCCAGACTCTCAGCATTCCACATTGTTATTAAAATAATAACCCACCCTGACTCTCACCACACATTACTAGCTATGAGTACTTCCTGGGTTATCAACACTGTCTGCTAAACATTTATCTCAATCTTTAATCCTTTATCAGGACCTTAAGAGACAATTACTGTTATTATTCTCATTCACAGAGGAGGAAATGGTGGCTCAGGAAGATTAAGTAACTTTCCCATGGAATACAGATAGTAAGTAACAGAACCAGGATCCGAACCTGAGTTTAACCCCAAGTCTAAAGGCTTAACTCATAATTCTGTTACCACCAGGAATATGACCCTGAATGTTCTGCATTTAATCACAAGACTGGTTGTAGGAGACAATACTCATGAAGTACATCCAATGGACATACAGTCCACCCATTTCTCTGACAGTTGAATAAGGTTGTTTGAAGGCTTGATTCTTACATCCACACTGCACCAGCAATTTTTGTTCCCCTGTTTCTTTAAATGAATTGTAAAGGTCATCAGCTTTCTTCATGGGCCTCATCAAAGCTGACTGACTGAGCTTCATTAATGTGTTTATCATGACCTGTTGCTGAGCCCACTGTTCATTGTGTCCCGTGCCATCCCTTCACAACGATGCACAGGAGAAGCCTCTCTTAGGAATGAGAAAGAGTTCTACTTCTCTGAAGGGGTATGTTCATTTCGATTTAACAGATGCTTCAAATTTTGTGCTGGGTCACTAAGATTAGTGGCTACCTCTAACGCCACAGAAACTAATCTTAGCTGTGGATACGTTTTCCCCTCCCTACCATGCCTTCCTTCTCTTTTTTAGGATGATCACCTCAGGTATTTGTTGTTTAATTTCTTTATCTTTTTCACTTCAAATCCTTTGGAGATCAAGGGAGATATCAATTAATTAATTCCAATGTGGTTATATTTAATAAAAACTTCTTTTAAATAAGCTTTTTCATTACAATTTGAACTACTTCGTGAAGATTTTCCTCAGGAAAATCAAGGAGGTTTGGATTTTCTCGGAGCCTGTCAGGTTCTTTTGAGACCTCATTAAGGGATGCGCACCAGCTCTCCCTTCAGATGCCCACTACTTCTGTTTCAAAAGAAACACTGGCCACTGTTGTAACCACTGGATATGGAGGAGAAAGCTGAAGTTTGTTGCTGTTCCTTTCCCCTTAACAATTTAGTTGTAATTTTAAGAGTCATATGGATATATAGAAGGTCCCCTCCATTTTTGTCACATTGAGCCAGGTTTAAAGATAAAATTATTCCATGTTACTGTCTTGCTCAGTATGACTCAGCAACTTCCTAGAATAAAGCACTAACTGACCACTGTGGCCTATGAACCTATGGGCTCCTGCCTGCCCACCCTCTGACCTCGCCTCCCATGGCCTCTACCCTGCGCTGTAGTGACACAGGCCCCTCCTCTGCTGTCCCATCTCTCTCTTGGGCCTTTGCAGGTGTGGTTTCCTCTGCCTGGAAAACACCTCCTCCACCCCGTCTCATGGCTTGTGCTCTTATTCCATCACATGTTCAAGTTTCCCTTCTAAGAGCCCTTTGCTGACTTTCCTAAGTATAAAATGGCACCCTCAGGCTATTCAACCATTCCCCATGATCTCTTCTCCATTATCTTATAAACACATTGTCCTGTACATAGTCATGTATTTATTTGTTGACTTGTTCACTACTGTATCTCTGGGACTTAGACCAGATATTGAGAATGACAGAGTAAATATTTAGTATTTTAAAAATAAATTTGAAAAATTAAAAAGAAAACCAACTCAAAGTTAAAGTCAAATTTCTAAACACATACACACAGAGTTAGAGAACCACTGACATTCTGAAATGGCTTCAGATGCAGTCTTTCATTTTACCTCCTGGAGAGGCCGAAGAGGGATGTCATGGGGCGCTGTCCCTATTTGGAGCCAGGTGGCCTCAGGTTTGGATTCTAGCTCCACTATTTATTAGCTTTGGATATTTACTGCCACCTCTCTAATCTTTAGTTTTCTCTCCTGTTAGTTAATTAATCAATCAGGCTATCCTATCGATCTGTAAAGAGGGTGAGAGCGATGCATACCAAGTGCATGGCACTCAGAGGACAGTCGTAACCATTATTAAGATTACTTGTTTCATGTCAAATAAGTATGAATAGAAGATGAGTATATATATCAGGCTTCCCCAGTATCTGAGCTTTCTGTTGGCCATACCATGCCTACCTCACATCTTCTGAAATCCCAACAATTATTCTGACTCCACAGAGAGATGGAAAAAATCTGTAAATCTGACCCAGTGCACTCCAAGGGCCAGAGACAGAAGGTGGCGCTCCAATTCTCAGTGTTCTACAAAATTTTATGAATGGCCCTCTGCTTTTCCTGGTTTTACACTTACCTGTCTGTACTAGGTACTTGATACTAACTTCATCAACTGGGAAAAAGGCAGCAGTTGCTCCATACTCTGGACACATGTTGGCAATCGTAGCTCGGTCAGCAATGGACAGCTGGGCAACTCCTGGCCCAAAGAACTCAACAAATTGACCCACTACCCCAACCTGGCGGAGGTGCTGAGCAGAACAGAAAGGTTACAGAGCTGATATACCATATCTAAAATGCAGAACTATCATCTTGCAATTCTTGTAAATTAACCTTGTGAGTGAACAGGAACAATAAGTTAGCACAACGTATTTTTGATTACTTTAAAAAAAAAGCTTAAAAAGTAATGCCAACTAAACATAACCTGGTATTCTGCACTGGATACTGAAACAGAAAAGGGATATTACTAAAAAAACTGGAGAAGTTTACAGTTTAGTTAATAGTGTTATTCATAACAATGTCAGCATTTTCATATTGATAGGTGTGCTATGGTTA
>PVIA01012380.1:0-38148 GCA_004024845.1 Tonatia bakeri
CAAGAACCTTATTGTTGAGATAAACTTTGTATGTGTGGGGA
The DNA here is from genome assembly GCA_004024845.1 of Tonatia bakeri. Taxonomy (NCBI): domain Eukaryota; kingdom Metazoa; phylum Chordata; class Mammalia; order Chiroptera; family Phyllostomidae; genus Tonatia; species Tonatia bakeri. The sequence goes on from PVIA01012380.1 coordinate 42, forward strand.
GCGTGTTTTGTTTGGGGGTTATTTTTTTTTTTTCCCTTAAGTATGCCTACAAGATACTGGGGATATAAAAAGTGAGCTCTTGCCATGGCTGGCGTGGCTTAGTGAATTGAGTGTTGTCGGGCAAAGAGAAAGGTCACCAGTTCGATTCCGTTCAAGGCACATGCCTGGGTTGTGGCCCAGGTCTCTGGCTGGAGGCCTTTGAAAAGCAACTGATTGATGTTTCTCTAGCACATGATGTTTCTCTCTTTCTCTATCTCCCTCCCTTCCCCTCTGTCTAAAAATAAATAAAATATTTTTTTAAGTGAGCTCTTTACTAAACATCCTTTTCCTCCTTCCTTTCCAACAGAGTGCTGATGTTGTTCAGAACTCCCTCTCTCTTACCCCCAGCTGGGGAAGCTCAGTCTCCTTGGCTCCAGGGGTGGTCTGGGCTGGTCTAAGGATAACAGCACCCCCTTACCAGGGACTGTTTTAGGATCATGCATGTACCTCACTTTAGTGAGTGCCAAGGATAGATTTTTCAGGATGCTTTCAGAAAAGCTTTTCCAGGAGAACTTCTAGAAAAGATTCACATTCCTTCTGGAAATGTTGAGCTTTGATATAAGGCTTGGAATTGCTACAGTGCTTTTGATGGCAACCAGAGTATATGAAGTCAACACATGCAGAAGTCCAGAAGAATAGTAGAGAAATGGAACTGGGGTAACAGGATCACATCAACCCCTAAGTCTGTCCTACTTTTGGATCTCGAGTTATGTGAGTAAATAAATTTCCTTGTAACTTAAAGCAGTTTTGAGTTGGGTTTTCTATCTTACACAGGTAGCAAATACAGACATGTTATCTGACATGATCTAGTGGGAAAGGCAATTGAATGTCTGGGTAGGATTGTACTTCACACAACAGAAAGCCAGACTATGGAGGAGAGACAAAAAAAAAAACCCACAGAATTTATTTATTATAGAAATTGTGTATTTATTCTTATATGTTTAAACTTCAGTCACGTTCTAAGTACTCTCCATTTGATCCAATACCTCTATCAAGACTTTTTTCCACTGCTGAAAACAGTTTTTGAATTTGTCAATGTTGATGCCTTTTGGTGCTTCTGCTGTTTTTCGTTTCACCTCTTCCACATGCGCAAAATATTTCCCTTTGAGTACTTTTTTCATTGGGGGCGGGGGGGTTGCTTTGGGCAAGATTGGGTGCATTGGGAGGGTGGGGCATGGGGTCATGCTGTTTTTGATCAAGAACTGCTGAACACTCAGTTCGATGTGGGCGGGTGCACTTGTAAGTCATCCATAATGAAATGGACAAATGCATTGAAAGAGTCTCCAAAAGAAATTCACAGAAGCCTAATGCAACCTTTAATAACAATACCAGCTGGTACACTGATACAGATGGGTTCCTAGAGACCCACTTAGTGGGGGAAGCCTGAACTACAAGGAATCTGCCCTCCAGCAATTAATTCCAGTTTGGGGAGGGTTCCCCTCGTATAGTGACTAAACAAAAGGGGATTGTTTTCTCATTTATTAAATCTAAAGGTAGGGACTCTGGGGCTAATGCAGCTGTTTTAGAATGTCAGCAAGGAACTGGGTTCCTTGCTTTATGTCTCACTATACCTAACATGTGGCTTTTTTCTTTATGGTCCAAAGATGGCTCTACCCTTATAAGCATTGTGGCCACAGTGGGTGGGGGGAAAGAGGAAATAAAAGCAACAGCCAGTCCTGGCCAGAGCTCAGTTGGTTGGAGCCTTATCCCCTAACCAAAATGTTGCCGATTCAATTTCTGATCAGGACACATACAAAGGTTTTGGGTTCAATCCCAAATCCGTATGTGTATAATCCCCATAGGAGGCAACCAATCAATGTCTCTTTCTCACTTCGATGCTTCTCTCTCCCTTCCTCTCTCTAAAAGCAATGAAAAAAAAAATGTCCTTATATAAGGAGTTAAACAGCAAAAGCCAAAGGAACCCTCCAACTGAGTTATGTTTCTTTCCAAAAACTTTGCCAGAAGCTCTACCCCATAGGCATAGGCTTTTGGAGAGAAAGGTCAAGGTGACCTCTAAACAATCCCTAAGCTTACATTCATTTTAAAGGCTAACATTAAGTAGGTAGGCATGATCAGTGATGTGTCTCTATCACTTTGCCTCTGCTGAACAGCATCTAGGTCAGTACAAGTCATCAAGAAAGCCATTATTCTGAAGAGTTAAATTAAATGTCAAGCATTGGCAAAAATCATTAATGCATTTGCTATTATCTGTCATGATAGGCTATAGCAGATAAAGAAATAGTGTGTTAAGATATATTCCTGAGTTGGGAGTAAAGGGGAGAAAACTGTACTTGAACAATCATTTAAATAAAATGGAAAAAAAAAAAGATATATTCCTGAGGAAAAGTTGCAAAAAGCGCAGAAATTTTCAACTGGTATGCTCCAAAATTTTTTTAAGACATGCAATATCTGACTATTCAGTCAGGGGCACTGACCTCTTTTCCCTTAGATTGTCAATATAAAAATGGCAATGGCCAATACAATAATAGCCGTCCAGTGTAAATGAGTCAAAATTACACCTATTTTTTGTCACATTGGCAAAAAAAATATTTGGGGGGCATGCTGCAGAATTTTAGTAATGAGTTTATGTGTGTCACAAGATGAAAAAGGGTGAAAATTGCTGGGCTAGAGCAATGCGTGGACAATAAATATGCTAGAAAGGAAGCTGTAGTTTCTCATATATGCAGAAAAAGGAAAATAGAGAGGCGAAATGGATTTTGTGAAGGTTGGGTATCTCAGTTATTTTCATTTGCCCCAACTTTCCCAAAGAGATCAATAAACTAAAGCCTCAAGAAGGCTGAGCAGAAAACAGATATATTTCACTACTATGAAATTTTTCTCTGCTCCTTTTCTCCTTGATTTATCCATATATATAGCATTTCAAATTGACTACATCCTTGAAATTCACTCTTGGGGTCTAGAGCCTTATATTATCCTAGTTTTCTTAGTACCATTGGAGGCTCTTTATTGTTCTACTTTCTTCTTATTGTGTGTAGAATGTCCCATCTATAGACTATGGCTTAGGGACAGAATGAACTCTTTCTGTTGAGAACTCTTGACTCTTGCATACTTCATTTTCTGTTTGAAAACATTGTGTTATAATGGAATAAATATATTGTTTTCACTAAGTTATGTAATATTAACATTATTACTCTAGTTCAAAACTGGAATTAGTTTTTAACTAGAAAATTAGAATTTCTTGAACCATAGTTTTCTTATAACTAGTGAAATTAATATTTCCTACTTAGGAGAAAGAACTAAGTATTATGAAAAACAATGCAGAAGTTCCAAGTTGGTGAATATGTAGAGATTCAGGGGGGATGACCCGCTTAGAAAGTGTGGAAGCTTTGTACACTTTCTAACATACTTTGCTCTATATGTGTCTTCCATCTGGCTGTTCCTGAGTTATATCCTTTTATAATAAACCATTAATCAACAGGGTTGGGCAAAAGTAAGTTTACAGTTGTTCATCTGGAAAATAATACAAGAATAAATTCTGTGTTTCATGTACTCACAACTGTAAGCCCACCTTTGCCCAGCCCTGTATTTGTTTTCCTTGCTATCTAAAAAAAAAAAAACACAACAAAGCTCTGGAATAAGCCACACAGTCCTTGAGTGGATTGCTGATTTCCAATGATGTTCCTTTACCAGATTATGCACAATCCTTAAATGTCATAGAAGTGATTTGAATGATGTTAGAGAGCATTAGTTCCTGCCTGACAAATTCTCTTCACCACAATGCAAACTGTTGTACACACTGCTTCACAAATGCGATCTCTTTGAACGACTGTGAACTCGCCTCTCATTTCAGGATATAATGTAAAATATTGATTTGGTAGTCACCTTTTTTAGCTCAAGGTCGATGTGAACTGGAGCTGAGCTGTGAGTGGAATAGGTCCTGGAAATCATCAAGCAAGGGGTTGTTGTGCTGCCCAAAGACAGGCTGAAGAAATTTCCAGAACTGAAGTTCAGATGCCTGAAAGAGGAGTGGCAGCCCTTCTGGTTATTTTGTTTCTGGGGAACAGAAGTAAATTGATTGCCTGGTGTATCTTCTATTAAAGAGAATCACACAAGCATGTATTAATTTCCCTCGCACACTTTGATTTGGAGAATTGGTGCTAGTTGGCAATGGATCACTCAGCTTAGATTGTAGTGCAAAAGGAGGGGTACATACGATAATAAATATGAAAACCTGCTTTTTAAAAAGCACAAAAATAGACAAAGGAATATATGTCTTGAACACAATCTGAGGCAGGGATTAAATGCTGATATTTTATCTATGAGGTACAATCTGACAGGGCATGACAGTGCGGGAAGGAAAAGACAAGGTTCACATGGCAAATAAGACAAGCAGACATAGTTTTGTGCTGGTAACTGCTTTGCGGTGAGCCTCGAAGAGACACAGCTGGTCATTGTGTAGGTGTGTTGCCACAGTCCACATGACACTGGACAAACTACATGGAGAAACTGTGCCTCGGAGGAGTTTGAAAGAGGGGGAAAGAAGAGGAAATTCTCTCTCCCTCAGATGTTTTAGGGTTTTAATGTCCTTCACATATTAAACATAAAATACTGACAATGGAAAAACAATAGGGGAAAAGACTCTTCAGTACAGATCTTCCTGAATTCACAGTATCACTCTGATCACACTATAAATAGAACAGTCAAGTGAACAAAGGATTGGGGAGTTTACCAGAAAATTTTAGTTCAACAGAGTAACTACAAAACAAAAAAGCAACCAATCAGCCTTCTCTCCTACCCACTTAAAGGAAAACAAAAGTTAATTAGAGAATTTGTAAATCTTTTCTATAAAGCAGCCTAAAAAGGAGGGTAGTGGAGGGAAATGTGGCTAATGTAATGCTATAATGCACGAAGTCCTGGATTCTAACAAATTCTAAATCTCTACAATTATAACTGAGAATTGTACTATTAGAAATATAAATGCATAGAGATATAAACTATTTGGTATTAAAAACAGACCCTGCTATATAAACATATAATAGTATGTCACCTTTATCTCTTCATGAAATACAGTATAGAGAAAGCAACTTTTAGCCTAGAACTCCTCCTAAACACTCACCACATGGTCAGTGTTGAACTGAATTAATAGCTGTGGAACCCAGGAGATCCCACTGCTGTCATTTTGGAAGGGATTGCGATTAAGCGCCTAGAGGACCCCCATCCACCTTCCATGTATGTGTGCTTGCATGTCTCCAGAAACATTAACTGCACTTTGCATAATTAAGTCCACAAACAAGTTTGAATACTGAGGTCTAGCAGGAAAAAGTGTCAGCAAAGACAGTATAATCTAGAATTTGCTAGAAAAGGAAGACAAAAAAATTTTAAAAGCTTCCAGATCAAGTCAGAATTAAGGTGTCTGTTCAAAGTCCGATCAGTTTGCAGAGCTGTGGATGTTTTGTTGTTGTTCTTTGGAAAAAGAAGAATGTAGAATAAACATGTTTATTCAAGAAAATACCATGTTTAAGTTTTTGTAGCTATTCCCAAGTTACTTTAAATTTTATACACTATTCAAAGGCAGAGTATATATTGATTAGGTGTGTTCATAGCTGGTGTATCCTCAAAGAATTTTTCATGAAGCATACCAGCTTCTGAACATCTTCAATCCTCTGTGCATTCTACAGAAAGGCCCAGATGCCTCCCTCAGACCCATGCCCTTTCAAAGAGATCATATGAAGTTCAAGAGCTTTACCAAAAAGTTTTTTCCCAAAGCATCATCTTTTTTGGTGTTGCCAATGCACAATGGAATATTCAACTGGCTTTTATTCTGTAGTTGACCGGATACACATAGATTCTGTGAAGCTTAACAATACTATGAATCATTTGAGGTTGGATGGAGCTAATCTCCATGATCACTGCACATCACTGTTCTTAATCCACTCTAGGACCAAGCCCATGACGTAGACGCTGAAACACCGAGGTGTGTTGTACAAGGAGCTATTACTGGCCTGCACTTTGTGTACTCCAGAACTGAAGGATGCTTTGAGGCCAAAGCCCAGCAGGTCATTGCTGATGATCACCACAGTGATCCTGGCAGAGCTACCATTCTTCTATGCACCAGAAGAGCAAATATCACACCAAACTTGGAGACATCCGCTGGCTTAAATAGGAAGTTTGAGGACACGTTGCAAACAGGCTCTGCTCTGTGCTTGGTCTCCTTGTCACAGTAATTAACAGAGCAGGCATTCGGGTCAAGGTTTCATGAACTCGGATCTGGATTTTTTGTATAACTCCCAAGTTTAGGATAATGAGCAATATTCACAGTCACAAAGTTCTAGTCGCAAAGTTCTGTGACCTTAGCTCACCACATAGTCAGCACACCTTTCTGCTTTCAGAAAGTCCAAGTTTCAAGGGGACAGCACTGAACTGGCCTGACCCATCATCTCTTTGCACGAGAATTACCTTGTCATTGTCTAGAATGGCTAACAATTCCCTGACAAGATTTTCTGTGTTGTCAATCATCTTAACGAAGCAGATGGCCACTGGTTCATTTCAAGAACACTAATGCCAAGTCTTTGTCGTCTAATAATTCTTTTTGTATCTCTTAACTACAATGAGTAAGACAGCATGGTGGCCTTCTGCCAAATGAAATTGACCGCCTGGCACCAGCTATCCTCAGTGTTTCCTTGGCAGCACAGAGTGGACCAAGGGGACTGATGACTGGGCAGCACACAGTTTTCTCCTTTCTCTTTTTCCCCATTGGTCACAATTTTCCCCAGAGGGAGTCAACTCCTCTATTATTCTGGTTGCATCATCCAGCCCTCTTGGTGGCTAGTCAGGAAGTCAAACCTCTTGCCTGTGAGGTGTGGCATTTTTTGTAGCCTGAACATGAAGCCAGAAACTTGGGCATGTTGCCGTTTGCCTTGGATGTTCAGTGGCAGCCTTGAGACAGAGCCTGGCACTCCCCTGGAAAATGACTGATTTATGTCCCACATGGCATAACTCTGAAGGCCCAAGTGACACTGGCTGACAGCAGTGGCAGCTGAGATGGATCCAGAAGCTGTCACCCATACTTTGTTACTGTCCTCCCTGAAATTAGCAATGCTTCCTGTTCAAGATAAGCCTCTTTGATTGAAGGGCTGCATATAATAGCAATTGACTAATTTAAGCAAAAATAAACTTTTGGAAAGTCACAAAAAAGTTCTCAGGATGGAAGGGAAGGCTGGGTACAAAGGGTTTAGGGGTTCTAATAGGAGGAAAGAGCCTTTGTCAGCAACCTGCCTTTGACCTCTAGCTGAGGTGTAGTTTGTCTGGTGTCTGAATTCTGGTCCCTGCTCTTCCCATAGTTACTACCACTGAGTGACCAAAACTAGCATAACTGATGGTCTGGTTTCTCAGCACTGAGCCCAGTTGGACTTCCTTGGCTGACTTGATCTAACTTCAGCTTTCACTGGTATTTATAACCCTTTTTTCTGCTGTATCTCTAGCCCCTGGGTGGGCTGTCTGCCTTATAGCTCCTGCTATGAGGTAACCACCCCCTTCACCATGGTGACCCCATGGCAAGTTCACGAGCACTTCTTATGCCATATGGGAATCAAAGGAAATTCAGTGGAGTATGTGGGTGTAATTTCAGTCGCTGTGCCAAAGCATGATATGCCTCGATGTCTCCTGTGCATTACCAGCCCATGTGATCATAGACACTTTGCAGGGTTCCTAATAGAAATGAAGCTTGAAGCTTGAGCCTTGCTTCTCTGCCTTTGGCTTCCTATTCGTACCTATCTGGAGTTGCTGCTTTAACTAATCTCTCAGCCTGCACCACACTCAACTCAAGGGAGGTTTCAGAGCGACAAAACTGGCATTTTGTACTCCAACATTCCTGTCAAAACTCCCCTTACTACCAAAATGACTTTATCTCTGTCTGATAAGCAGCTGTCAATATGCTTTCCCCTCCCTACCCTACAGACTTTTTATTCTAGGTGAACTGGCCCTTCCTTTCCATGAAGCCTGTGCCTTAATGGTAGATTTCAGGAAGAAAAGGGGAAAGGGGGATAGGATGACCAAAACGAAAATATTTGACAGGATTTTGAAAGGTGTGAGGTTTTGGCGACTGTCTTTTATTTCCCTCAAAATTTTAGGTCTGGGGGTTACAGGTCTGACTTTGGGTAAGTGGGGAGAAATGGGAGGCTAAGAGGACAGGAAATCCTTACGGGTTCTGTACAAAAAAAGAGGTGGAGGCTAGAAAGGTTTCAAGTCATAGGTTAGCTAGTATTCGTTTACCTTATCAGTTGGTTGTGTCTACTCAGTTGGCACACAGGGGAACACAAAACATTTGCATTTTGTACATTCAACCACTTACCTCATCCAATTAGTTTCCCATTTAAAATATGGACAAACGTTACCTGCCTCGACTTTAACTTTCCAGGTATTCCCTTCCTTCCTTTCTCAGGTCAGATTCCTTCCCTGATTGTTAAGTGCTGAGGCCTGTGCCTTGGGCAAATGTTATCTGTGTACACAAACTCTTCCATCTTTTTCACCTGCTAGGAGCAGAGGGAAGAGTTTTGGATCAACATACTGGCATTTTCCCTTTTAACTCTTCACAAAGTTGTTCCAGGCAACACTAAAATGATTGTGAATGTGTATATACACACATTTCACAGTATTGTTTTTCCTCTCAATGTTATATTTTTTGCATACAACTGTCCCTGCATACTTAGAGAACTGAATATGTCTGAGTTAATGAAAAGATAAAATTCTTAGCTCTTACATAATTCCTTACAAAAGCTCTTTCCTCCCATTATCAGAAAACCTAAATAAACCCTTTGCACACAGCAGACCTTGAAGATCTTGGAAAGGTAGAGATGATAGACCTTTTAACAACTCAAATTACTAACTCCAGGAATTTGTTAAAAGTGCAGATTCTGGATGCCCCTGTAGAGACTGATTTGATTAATTAGAACTGAGGTGTGGGACAGAAGCTTTCGTATTTAACCAGTACTGTTGGTGATTTTGAACATGCCCCTAGCAACAGTTATTAGTGTTTGGGAAACACTGTAACACTACTCTGTATAAGTCCAGTGTCACCATCAAGAAATTGTGACAGTTCCACTTCTAATAATTTGCAAGGGACAAACCTTTATTAGAAACAATGTAAACACAGTATTTAAGATTAACTTAATTTAGCCACCAAGACTGAATATCCCTTGCCCTGGCTGGTATGGCTCAGTTGGTTGGAGCCATTGTCCCACAGAGTAAAACGTTTAAAAAAACTTTACTGATATAAAAATAAATTTTAAAGTACAGGCCTGAATCTTCAGCAGTGATTTAAAAGACTTTTACAGATGGGAAGAGAGGAAGAAAAACGTTGATGTGCAATATATACATAGACCAGTTGATTCTCACACCCCAACTGGGGACCTGGCCTGCTATCTGGGCATGTGCTGACTGGGAACCGAACTAGCTAGCAACCTCTACATTTGCAGAACAGTATTCAATCCACTGGGCCACACCCACTAGGCTTCAGCAGCAACCTTAAGCAATTCATGAATTGTGTTTGTGGAACAGTAATTCCCTTTGGGTACTAAGACACTGTAAGACAAACCACTGAAATGACTTTAAAGAAGTATTGCTCTAGTTTGATAACTCATTTTTGTACTGTCTATGTATAGCACTGGTAATGGCAATTGAACATTTAGGCTCCAACTATTCAATCATTCAGCAAAATGTTATTTTTCATTTTAGTCTCACTATGCAGGCCAACTTTAAATTTGGGTAATAGTGAAGTTCTTCATTCCTGTTAAAACCTTTGTGCAACCTGATTTCCAACGTCTGTTAGCATTTTGGTATTAAACTGTCAAAAAGCTGAGCTAAAATCATTTTTGGAAACTTACATGCTGTTTAAATTTTTAAAACCTGACCTGACCTGTGTAGCTCAGCAATGTTCCTGGAAATCAAACCCGGTCAGGGCACATGTCTGGGTTGCGTGGACGTCCCAGGTAGGGAAGGATGCCGAGAGGCACCCCATGGTTTTCTCCCTCCCCCCCTATAAAAATAAAATCCTTGAAAATATATAAAAATTTAAAGCCTCAATAAATCAATGTACGTAGTACTACTACTTACAAAAATGGTTCAGTATGGCACTAAATGTGAATTCTAAACCTGATGCCACAACTTCAATTTCCAACTCACTTCCAAATACCATTTACACCAATAGTGGCAATGCAAAAAGGCCTCTCCCTCCCAGTTGTACACCCAACTTTATCAATGCCATTCCCCAATTCTTTAGTAGGTTCATGTGTTCAAAGTCTGGTTTGTAAACACAAAAATTAAAACCTTCACTGAATAGCCCATTTACTGACTTTTCAATGACCAACAAAAACTTGGAAAACCAGCGTTCTCTCCAGGAATGCTTACAACTTGACTGTCATCTGTGCTGATTTTTCTCTGGGAGGGCTCATTTCGACACAAGCAGGCTGTACTACCCCAAGCAGTCCCAGCTTACCTATACTTGAAATACTCAAAGGAGAAGCTAAGTAACACCAATGTGGCAACTCAGCCTAACTTTACCTTTGGGGAAACCTCGTCACAGATGGTATTCACAAATTTTAAGTGATGTGACATCATGTATTTCACTATTGAGAGAACACTTAATTCCTTTCCTCCAAGAGGGAAGTGTGAACTGAAATACTGATCACCTTAAAAAGCATTACTTGCATCTATCATTTGTGTACTCAAGAAAAACTACCACTTCACATTCTATTATACACAAATCTCCTTCCTACACTTTAAACAGATCTATACCCATGAATTCTTTTCTATGCAAATGAGATCTCATGCCTCCTGGACAATTGGAGGTCAATAGGCAGTATTTTAGGATTTATTTTACTTTAATACTCTCAACTAGTTACTCTACACACAAAAATCTTTAAAAAACCAAAGAAAACCCTGAAGATTTTTCATAGATAATATAAGAACAGAACTTGTAAACCACGTGACTCAGCTCAACACTATTTACCATCCCTACCTGATTTCATTCATATATGCTAGAAAAACACTTCACACGAAAAATATATAATTTAAGATTACTGTATTTCCTTACAAGAGGAACATTTTAACAAATTTTACAGGTGTCAGTCAATCCTTGTTCAAATTGGGCACACATCAAATCTAGCATTATGGGAGTTTTATTTGGAAGAAAACTTAACTATTAATACAAATGCTGAGATACTACACAAAACATCCACAGGAACTTTTTTCAATTTGTTTTAAATTGTTCACAAACATTTCCTACATAACCCAACATACAACAACAACAAAAAAAGTACATCTTTTTCTTTCAGTTTGCATACAATGGGAAAAACAAGAATATATATTTTACAAAGTTTAACTAATAGACACTAGGCAGGCTGACAGTTGAAATCTATAGGTGAGAAATTATCTAATAAAAAATAATCAGGATTTATTTAGCATCAGTCACTTCTATGACCAATTATTATTCCGATTAATAAAACTTGCTGCCATCAGGCTTCTGGTATATAGTTATACCATTATTTTTTAGCACTGCTCCCCACCTTGGTTCTTCTCAATTACTAACACAGAAAACTGTTGCAAAGTAGGAGCAAGCATTTGCCAAAACAAATAAACAAAATCCCCAGCTTATTATAAGCATGAATGTGTATGATGGAGTTTCTTCCCAAGCAATAAATGGAGCTTCAAACCATCCAGAAATCACCAGAACTGAATTTGCCAAGATATTTTTGCCTAAGTTTAAGCCCAGCAGAGGAGCTGAAAATCAAACTTAGTGTTCAGGTTGAGAATAGGTTGGGGAATAATTCAGCCATTTGAAAAATGACCATCTTAAAAAAAAAAAATGACGACCAAAAAATAGGTTCACTAAATTTATTTTAAAAATCATAAAACGTTTCTTACAAAAGAGCATTACATTCTGCACACTGCTCTGAATAGATGCCAGGGAAATATGGACTACTGTTACTTCTCCTCCCTGCCCCCCCCCCAAATGTTACAGTGACCACAGGCAAAGTGTTCACAATAATTACATAGGGGGAATTTTCCTTTTTAACCACCAACAATGAACAAAAATTAAAATTCACTCACTCTGCTGCTGTTTCAAAATTTCAATGTTAGTTTTTGCACACCCTCCCCCCACCCTGTTTGTAAGGAACTAAAACATTACATCTGGTGAACAGCAAAGATTTCACTACACCTCAAATGCAGAACACCTATGAAGCAGAGGAATGTTGGCTTTTTAAACAGAAGCAGATTAAAAAAAAAAGATGCAGGACTCCTTCAGTTCTTCACTAGTCTTAGAAAAACTTTCCAGAATACTGCTTCACACTATAAAAAAGAAAAAATATCTTGCATTAGAATCCTTCAACATCTGCATACTGCTTCACACTATAAAAGAAAAGAAAAAAAAGTACGAATTAGAATTTTTGTTTGTAACATCTTCATCAACATTAAGACAATTTTCAATGCTAAATTAAAATAAGCATGTCCAGTATAATTAGAAATAAGAATTAAAACATTAGCAGTTACAAATTAGAGCAAGGTAAAACTAAAAAAAATTAAAAGATTAACAGTGAACCAGACATTAGTAGAGAAGAATTAAGAAAATGAAATCAAAAGTTAATAGTTGGTAGAAAAGACAAGAAATGCCAGTTAGGTGTGAAATGCTGCATTTTACAGCACCAATCATTTGTCCTGTAGAGGCATGGCCTGTGCCATATGGCAGACTGTGATTTGTTGTCGATTTAGTTATCTAAAAACAACAAAATCACTAGTCTTCCACACAGAACTAGACCAACATCCACTGAATCTTCTATATTTTCTACAGGCTCTGTATAATTTATAACAAGTGGTTTTGGCAGCAGTTTTCACCACAGAAATGAGAAGTTTGCTTGGTTAAGGCTTCTTCCAGCAAGATTAGTATTGAATGTCTCCGTTTTTAGTAAGAAAGCAGAAGAAAATTAAAGCAAAGCTATTAGAATGTTTAGAAGTTAGGTCCCCAAAAGGTTGAGACACCATGGCTTCTAAAAAGAAAAACCAATTGAGAAGAAAAGCTTTTTAAAGTTTTAGTATGTGCAAGCTAACATAAAAGGTAAACTTAAACTGACCTGTTCTGCAGCAAATACTGTGCATTCTGTATCTGGTCCTGTGTTCCTGTAATGGTAATGATCCGATCTTCGGACCCTTCTAAAGGCTCATCAATTTTGATCGAAGCTCCTGACTCATGACGAATTTGTTTAATCCTCTGACCACCTTTGCCAATAATAGATCCAGCCAACTGAAAAAAATTTTCAGAAACAAGTATTTATGATATACTTTAAGAGAAAACATATAACCTGTATTTTTAATGACCTTCACAAGAGTATTAACTTTGTATATTTACTTATTCTTAATTTTAATGCTTTCTAACCAGTCAAGATTTGGATTACAACATTTACATGTCAGCATTTCCTTAATAAATGAATCAAGGGCTCAAAAACCTCCAACTCTTTTTGATAGTACTGAACATCACTTGACAAATCTTAAACCAGAGAATGACACTAAGTCCTTAATAGCACAATTTTAACCCTAAAATGGAATAATTTTGCTACACCTTTTATTATAAGTTAGGGAAACTTGAAATGATGCATTGAATGTTCCGTTTAATACAGTAAAGATACTTACATCTTTGGGAATAGTTACTTGTGTAGTAATAATAGGTCCACCAAGATCACCATATGAGCCACGACCCCCTGCATAGGAATAATCTGATTTAAATAATGAGTATTAAGTTCATTTAGAAAGCATGAAATGATATTTGATTTCACAAAGGAGAAAACTTACCATAGCCAGAGCCACCCTAAAAATGGAAAGAAAAAACAAAACAGAACAAAACAAAAAATTACTTTAAGACTATTCTTCAGATACTTTAATATTCCTAAAACCCCTCAGTTTAAGAAACCAAAGTCCTCCCATATCTTCCCTAGTAAGTATACATTCAAAATACAATCCTTAGGGCAAGGAACCACTCAGGTATACAGCGTTTAAAAATATTAATAAGGGGGAACTAAGACACTTATTGGTGAGCACACAAACATCTTAATTACTACTGATATGAATGCAAACCACCATGATACTCAACCTGTGGTTCATAAGCCATCTGCCATTCTGAAGGGCTCCATGTATCTATTGCAGAGTCCCAAGTTTCATCAGCACTGAAACCAACCTGTGTTAAGAGACAGAACTATTAACATGAACCTGGCACTATATTTTTGTCACAGAATTGTTTTTTTTTTTTTAATATGCCTGATTTCTATTCTACGTTACTAAGTATATAAACAGGCAACAATCACACATTTTTGGGAATAAAAATATCTTTAAAAAGTCTGGATAATAATCTAGCAAACAACCGAAATGATATAATCTACATAAAAAGTCCATTTTTAAGACAAGCTTGTCAATTAACAGTTTCTGGGAACAAAATGTTAACTACATCTGATTTTAAGATAAGATTCTGTATGCCCTCAACTATACATTGATGATAAATCAAAATTCTTACCATGCCATCATAACGGTCTCCAGGTCTTCCTCTTCTGTCATAGGCCATTAGATCTCTGCAAGAATAGTACTGGTTGTAATGTCACACACGTCAAATAAAATCTACCCTACCCAACCTTGCTGAAGTTTAGCCTCCTGTATGTTAATATGTAGGTGAAAAGAACTTACCCTCCTCTAGGTGGTGGTGGTGGAGGAAGAGGAAGATTCCGCGCTCTGCTACCACCTCGGCCACCTCTACCAGGAGGGGGTGGAGGAGGTCCTCGCCGAGGGCTCATATCATCGTAATCTCTTCTAGATGGAGGCATTGGACGCCCACCCCGACCAGGAGGCATTCTGTCAAAACCACCTCTTCCGCGCATGGGAAATCCCACAGGACGTCCACGGCGGTCATCAAACATCATTGTAAAGCCACCATAATCATAGGTTTCATCATAAAAGTTGGGATCATAAGGCTGTGCACGTCCTTTGATGGGAGACTAAAACAAAAACGGCTGTATTACAGACCAAAGAAGAACACCCTTGGTTTATCACCACCCATTCTTTTTACAAAATATCTAAAGTCCCCTCCTTATTTCTCCTAACAGGCAATTCAGACATAACAAGGAAATAGGCAAAGATACAACAGGAAGGAAAGGACAGGGGGGTAGGGTGGGGGCAGTATGTTGAGTCCAAACAAAAAGTGAGCATTACTGCCTTTGGGGGGGGGCGGGGAGAGGTGGGGCGGCGCAGAATTAGCAGCTTACTATTTTTATCCTGATCTTAGGCATTTTACAAACACCTTTTACATTTCACAGTGGAGTCTATAAAGTAGTAACTATTCTGAGGGATTAAGCGATCACTATCTTTGGTGAGCCTGTAAACCCATACTGAGGCCGTAATGTGGAAACCTGTGCAATGCAGTACTATAGAAACTTCCTTTGAAGGACTAAAGGCCATAAAAATCTCATTAGCAATCAAATTATCATTCTCTACACTCTCCCAATTATTTCTAAACTAAAGTGATAACTAAAGACAGGTGATAAAGAGTTGCTAGGGAAAAGGACAGACTATGTCTAAACATTCTGAAACTACTTTTGACATCTGAGTCTCATGAAGTGAAACGTATATTCCAAAGGTACCTCTGATATGAGATCAAGGATGATCTTTATGCACTCTACAACCCTATCGGGTTTTCCTCCAATAAGCACGACTCTGTCAGTGGAATGAGGACAGCATTCCTGGAAAAGCTTGATTGTTGTCTGAGTGTTCTGTGTTAAAAAAAAAAAAAAAAGTATTAATTAAATAAAAGAAACAATAAAAAAAAACACAAGGGCACTAACGAGGCTAGGAAACCTGGGAAGGTTCAGAAACACAATCACCTTAGCTAAACCTGCCCCCCGCCCATCTTGTTAATAACTCCAGGACTTTTCATCAGAATAAAAATTTTTGGCAAAACAATGTGAGTCAGGCCTTATTGTGGTATTTTCATAGCAAACTAAGTAAGAAGTGATGAGGAATTTCAGGGAAGAAACTCAGAAGGGTGAGAAGCCCACTGAACCAAGTCTATGTGAAAAACTATTTTCCAGTAATGTTAACAGGAGAAAATAAAACGGTGCCTTTACCTCTCTAAGTTCTTTGATTTTAGCACCTTTGACCCCAATAATTCCTCCTGCCAGACTCTGATGAATCAACAGTCTCAATTCGCAGTCAAAGTCGCTTCCTTTATAGTGTTGGTACTGCAGAGGGAGAGTTATAAAATTTTAGTTCCAAATTAAAGATCCCCCAAATAATGCACACTTATCTGCTATAAGCGTAACATACTGTTGCAGTGAGCAACCTGAATTTTTATTTCAATAACTTTACCAGTTATGTGCTTATTATCCTCAATAGCCAGGCCCAAAAAGGACATTCTGCACCACCTTAAAAAACTATTTTATTTTCAGGTCCTGCAACACCATACCCACACTGCAGCCATTTAGCATGTCGCTGTTACCACAATATTATTATTAACATTCAAATAACACCATAATATAAATGACTGCAAAGCACTTTGCAAATGTAGTTAATTCCCACTGCAGCATGGAGCAGGGTCAACAGTGAGTTGTAAGACCATTCATTTATCATGTTTTCAAGCCTTTTTCTATAGAGACGGGAAAAGCACACCATGTTAAAAATAAAATTGATCCTATGGGCCAGGCTCCATACTTCAGTGGGGTTCAATGGCACTATGACATACATTTAAGCATTCCACAGCATCAGATTCGAGCGGGAGCTGGCTGGTTGCAGTGGGTGATGGCAACTGCAGGCCCTGAAAGTAGAAAAATAAGAGTAATAGGTTAAGTGTCTAGTGTGATCAGGCTATTGTCGCATATATTGGTAAAGCTACTACAACATATTTCACATCTACATCATTAAATAATGAGAAACTGCTAACCTACACTAAAAACATACAATGTTTTTCCTCTACATACTTATTACACAATTAAAAAATCCCCAAACTTTTCAAATACAGTCCTTCCCCACATATTCCTACAACCAATTAAAAAACAAACAAACAAAACCCCAAAAATCCCCAAACTTCTATTAAACTAAAACCCATAAAATCTATGCTAAACCCATGAAAGCACACGACCACAAATAATTCCTATTTATTCCAAAGAGGTCAGACTACATTTTAAAACAAATTGTGATCACGGTAACCCTGTGCTCTACGGAGCAGGTTGTACAATGCTGCTGCTACAAACTATTTTACCCACTGTCTCTCCACCTCCCTCATTATGCCCCAATAAAACATACTTTAAGCACCCTCCCCATCAATTGGCAAATACATAAAAAAAGAGCCTACCTCTTCCAAGGTAGGGATGATTTTCTTCAGAATTTCTCCAATTGTTTCAATATCAGCACTGATACTCAATATGCTGTCAAACATCACAAATACCAGATAGTACAAAAAAGATGGAAAAGAAAAATGAGTCTTGTGTTTATCACTCGTCATACAAACTTTTTACAGAGAAGTAACATACAATTTTTTAATACTCCCCATTTAAAGTAGCCTATGTATAGATTTAACACATGCATTTTTGTTATATGCCCAATACAGACATGGTAACAGTATTAGGAGACTTGCAGAGAGACAGAGAGAATGGGCTCTTGGAAGGGCTCAGATTAAGTGGGCAATAAATTGACCAGAACTGAAGCAGAGTTGAATATTTATGTTCCCCACCACCACTAAGTTAATTAAGGATACCCTTGGCGTTATATTGGTAAAACTGGCACACCTTCTCTTAGGCAAAGTGGGGGAATATGCAAGTGGTGAACATTATATTTGGAGTAAGGTTATGGATACCAGTTAGAAATTAGATCACTAATGGGCTCTGCAAGAAAACAAATACAAATGCAAGACAAAACAAAGACAATACAAATGAGAAGTGAAGGAAAGTGAACCAGAGTTAGCATTTCATCAGAAAAAATTATGAACAGGCAATGTTGGGAAGCAAGGTGGGCCACAAAGACAGAGCGAGAGACTATTTTGGTAACAATTTGATTTACAATGCAGCAAATATGCAACACTTGAAGCTGTGCTCCTTCCATCGAAATAAAATTAGTGGATCGTTTGGGTGGGCAACTCACGGTAAAAGTTCAGTGACAAAAAGACTTAATGGGGAAAATAAGACAGAAACTTGAAAAACAATACACCGTCTAAAGGGGATACTATTTAATTATATAAAAGGCAGGTAATAAAATACATTTCTCTCTTTCTAATCAGGCAGTGAGGCATAAACTGTTGGGACATACCGCTCGGGGCCACTGCTGTCTGGGACTGAAACACTGGCATTGTACTGCATTGGTCATTGGCGTTCGTGGATGTTGGCATTGGGCATGGGCATTCAATCAGAAGTTGTCAAGTATGGTACCCGTTTGGCAACGAGCACATTTTTGGGCATAGCCAACCAGGGTTTTCACATGGGCGTTCAGGGGCGGATGGGCCAACGTCATGGTGGGCAACGCAGGGGTAAGTCGATCCAGTACATGGGCAACGGAGATATATGGCCAAAAAAACAAGGAGAGGGAAAAGGGGGAAAAGCAATAAATTTTAATTTAATACAAACTATACTCATACTCTCAATTAATGAAACAAGTTTAAGTTGCTCTGAAGACTAACACAATAATGGACTTCTCTATATCTGACTGTGGCTTAACATTTAAGGACCTTAAATGATGGTACTAGCTATTTAAAAAAAAAAACAAAACAAAAAAAGAAAACAAACGATGTTTCAGTAGCAGGCTGGCTCATGAGGGTAGACACAAAACCTGTCATGACTCAGTTTACTGATGTTCTTGAGGAAGTGGGGAAATTAATAACCCAGATAACTATACAGAACATCTGGATTGAGAGGAGAGAGGTTTATAAAAGACAAAACAAAAATTCCCACATAACCAAAAACCCTAAAAAGACTAGTTGGTTTCCTGGAGGTTTAAAACATATCCCTAGATCCTGACAGGCAAGTTTGCGTAATTTTAAACAAATTTTCAAGTTCAGTTTACAGTAATCAAGAGGAACACACAAAGATCTGCGACCAAGAGAGAAATGAAATACTACCAAATAAGTATTTAACACAAAGTTATTATTTGCCTCAATTTTAGCAAGAAAAACATTAAGAGCGTGTTCACTATGAGAAAAAATTTAAAGGAATTTAGGTGTAGCCAAGCCCTATAAATATGCGCACTTCTGGTGATACCAGCATTTACTGTGTCTAATCACAAGAGTCAACCCACTATAAAATACGAAGACTCAAACAAATCACTGGCATTGACAAAAGGTTTCCCAATCTTAAAGATTAAGTGCCTATTCTTTTCTTTACTCATATTTAAATCATGCAAGCTTAACATTAATTTGTTTGTGTTCCATGTGCAAGCTGTTAAAGAACAGATGGACGATTAAAAAAAGGAAATAAAAATTTGAGTTTAATCAGCGACCTACAACGGTTTTCAGTAACACTGTAATTGATTGACACACGGGAAATGGTGCAATTAAGGGTTTTTACACTGTCGTTATTGTTATTTCTAATTAAGATGTTATCTTGCTCGAAGTGAATAATTTGGTGGAAAGTTATTAGAAAGTGAAGAGGTTTAATACAGATTCCCCCCACCCAACACAAACTGTTAAACCAGGAACGACAAACCTTGAAATTATCTATGCAACCAATGATTACAAATGGCTGGTATCTAGACTATTAAATGATTTCTATGATGCAACTCCTTAAATTTCTACAAACTGAAGCTGCTTGTGTAGTTTAAACTCTCAATACTTACGTCTGTACGCAGAGCCTTAATATTCTTGCCTCCTTTTCCAATCACTGCCCCAGCATTCTGGAAAAGGTAAAAAGAAATTAATTTTCTCCTTTCTTTTCTTGTGCTCTGAAGGTTTAACCAAAAACCACCTCCCCAATCCTTTTTCTGTTATAGAGCTGGAAATTTATTTGGGGATATCAGAATCAAGTTAATATATAAAAAAAATGCCAAGTATCTAATGTGTTTTTTTTTGGTTCTGATAACCAAAGACAGAGCTTTGGAATATTTCGAATGTAAGAATACACTAAATATAAAACTTATATTACTTGCATAGTACCTATTTGTAAAACAAATAATTTAAGAGCTACTTTCACATTGTGACCTGATATTACTAAGTAAATGGCCAATTTATTTTCTATTAAGTTTACATTGTAATCAAAATCCATTTATGCTGTAAGAATCACCTATACCCTTCTCCTGGTTTTACCTGTAAGTGGCTCAGTATATTGAGGGATTTCATTTTAATTATTAGTTAAAACATAAAAATAAAACCAAAAACTGAACCAACCCCCCCCCCCAAAGCCTCCAAGTCCCTTCCAAGTCCCACATAGCTTTTAAATTTTTCAATCTTTAAGGCTTTGAAGGCTTCCCAGGGGGCCTAACCAGAAGTTATCTTAATTTTTTCTTAAGAGCCATTTTCAAATTTTCGAGAATAAAATTAATACCTTGCTCTGAAGCAGAATGCGCAATTCAACCATCTCATCAGTGTTTCTAGATCTTTTAAAAGCTTGCTCCTCTTCCATGTCTTCTGCAGGGCGTTTACCTAGAAATTAACAGTTCAAATTTCAAAGACCGCACCAGCATCTTCAAGAAAAGGCATCTTTAATTATATTTAAATTTTCATGTAATTAACAGGTTAGAGAAAGCAACTACATTCTGTTTGAAGAGATTTGTTGCTAATTGCAAGTTTGTTTAAAAAAGCCCTAAAGGCATTCATATTCTTGGACGTTTAAATATGGATCAAAGCATGCTCCCTCTTTCAGTAACTTCTAAACACAAGATACAGTGACAAAATACTTCAAATGATCAGAAAATTCAAAACACAAGAAAAAACTTTTTGTATTGTTTGTTTTAGTTTAATTACCTACCTATGCAAGGGTTACTTTTAAGTTCATAAATACAAGCTGAGAATTAACTCACAGCAATTTCCAACTACACACACAGTCATTAACAAAATTAACAGAAATGTCCTCTCACCAAATTCACCATTGGTTTCAGTGTTGGGGAAGGTTTCCTCTGGCTGTTCAGTTTCCATTTTCTTGGATTATATTGAACACCAATCTGTTAAAAAAAAATAATAAAAAGGCTAGTACATCTGACTTACTGGAAAATAAGATGTGCATGTTGCTAAACATTAAAAAAAGCAAAGAAACAACTCTGCTTCTAGAACGTACCAATTATATATCCTTCCAGGGAAGAACTGAAGTGTTCTGGGCGGGACCAACTGACACCCTAGTGCTGCAGTAGCCTAAAAAACCAACATAAATCAGTTTTGCCTCTGGGTTGCTAATTACTGGATACTAACAAACACTGATTTGAACACAACAAACTAAAAAGCTGGTTCTAAAACTTGTTTCTTCAATTTAGGGCTTTAAAACCTCAAATGATTGCCTTAAAAATCCAAAGCAATCCTATTGATTTTTTTTTTTGTAAAGAACACCGAAGCCATCTAGTCCCACCACAGAAGCTAGTTATTTTATATGATAAATACCAAATATGTAAGACCAAATGCACAACCACCCACGAACCTCAATTCTTTCGCCAAAGTTTAACTTATACAAAGACATAAAACAAACTAGTTTTATATTAAAATTTAAACTGTTTGGGGGTTTCGTTCTACTGGGACTTGAAATTTTTTCTAAAACCTCGAGATTTCTAAATATAAAGGCAAATTCAATTCATGTTCAACAGTCAAGTCAATCTGCTGAAGGAATCTCAGAACCTGATTAAAGAGCAAACCTAAACTGCCAGTAGTATTCGATTATTCAAGAATGGAACCCTTGAACACTAGCAACGTATTTTACACTAGGTTAAAAAGGTATAGCCTAACAATTTCACCTTTACAACCAGAATAGTCAAAGGACTGCGAACAGTCCCTCTCACTACTGGCAGTAAGTGACGGCATGCGGTCCCTGCTTAAAACAACAAAACAACGGAGATAGCCTAGTGCTTCAAAAAAAAGGGGGGGGGCAACATTTATGTCTTCCATTCTTCCTTAAAGTTTGTCGATAAACCACTTTTCCAACGACTAACTGAAACACTCTTCTTCGAGCCCATCGCTCAAATACTGAGGTATGGCAGAAAATTTGGATAAAGGAATTTAAAGACAAACAGGAGGATCTGTTTGTAAGAATAAAACGTTGCTGCGGTCCTTCTATCACCATTCCCCAGAACGCAAAATTCGCTAAATACGCGCGCGAGCAGCCGAGGCAACATGCATTCCCCTCCCCCACGCGCGATACCAGAATCCGCAAGAGCCGAGTAACGCGAGTTGAAAAAGTCATCAGCGAGAGCAGAAGCGCCGCTACTCTCCCGGATCCGACAGGAAATGGCGGCCTGTGTAATGGCGACTACGTGCTACTAGGCGGAGCCGGGAGCTGGGAGCCGACCCCTCCCCCACCCACCACGCGGTCCCGAGATCTCATCCCCCGCACCCTCCCCCCAGCGCGGGCGAGACAAAGCAACGGAGGCAGCCCCGACCGTTCGACCTCTCCCGCTCCAAGTCCAAGCCCCGGCAGGGTCAGCGAAAGTGAGGCGGGACCCACACAAAAGACGGCGTCCTCTTCCGCCCTGGGGTCCGGCTCGCAGGCCTCCCGCCACCTCTCCCCCCAAAATTCTAGTCCCCAAGACTAAAAACTACAGCTCATCCAACAGGCACATGCCTCGCAATGTCCCAAAGCCTCTAGTACTACAACGAGGACTGCGGATATACGCTCAGGGAAATGGCGGAGGTGGGGGGAGGGGAACCGGGCAACGTTCCCTCGCTGAAAATCAGCCAACCAAGCAGCCCTCAAACGCCTCCCTCAAGTGACAAAATTCGTCTCCGACTCTCACTCTCTCGCGCCGTTTACTTAGCCCCACTCCTCACCGCGCGAGGCCGCCGTCCCTATGCCGCCGCGCCGCCTCAACCGGTCACAGATAGGGAACGAGCCCAGGGCCCCGCCGCTCTCCCCCGCCTCTCGCGCTCTGCTACCCCGCCGTCGTAGCCGATTGGCTGCTGGGGCTTCAGCCGTAGCGCCAGGGCGAAGCAATTGGTCTAAAGCCGTTTCAATCAACGTGCCGGAGGAGGCGACACCCCGCCTCCCGCCGGCGCCTCCCTTTAGACTGCGAGGCCGCTGAAGGCCGGAGAAAAACCAGACTTGGAAAAAGTCAACACAGCCTTTAGGGAGGCCAATCCCCTTCCTGCGTCCGTAATACCGAAGTCCCAATAACCCCAATTACCTACAGGCCGTAAACAAGCGGAACGTAAGCAAGACGTCGAGGTTGGTGCAGCCGAGAAACAGAGGATAATGGCGTCCGCACCACTTTCGCCTGGAGCGCCCTCCTCCTCTCCTGTTCGCGCACTCACTAGCTGGGGGAGGGGAAAAGCCTCTCGCGAGAACTAAAGGCTGTCTCGTTCACAAGTACAGGGAGGGGGCAGGGAAGAGGCATTTTCAGGGCCTGGAGGAATCTTTTGGGTTTGGAGGAGGGGCATGAGAGCGAGGGTAGTCGGGCGGGAAGAGGTAAAATAGGATTAGGGCGCGCGGCGTTTGGGTTCCTGTTTTCAGAGTGGTGCGGCTCGGGAGTTGCAGTTGCACGAGGTGAAAGCGGGATCCCCAGGTCGGTCCTAGGCCCCGACGAATGCCCCCGTCTCCACAGCCACACTCGGGTCTCCCTTCCTCCCCGTACCCCACTCCCGCCCTACTGCGGGGCGAGCTGCGGGTCGGTAAGTGCAGCCTGCTCACCAGCCCGGCCCTCACCGTGGAAACCCGCTATTTTTAACGGGCCGCAGCGCCCGTCAGGCGTGGCTCCGGTGGGGGGCGCAGCTGGCGATTAGTACTGGCGGGATCCTGACCGACGCGAGCGGATGCACCGGGTTGTGGCCGTGAACCGCGGAGTCCTGGAGAACTTGTCCCTTTGGTTCCTACGTTGAGCCAGCACGCTCGGGAAACTCCAGGCTTCTCTTACAGGGCTTTCTCAGTTATGAAGAGACTTTTCATTCTTTCTCTTTTCTCTTTTTCCTTTTGTTGATGGGGCCTGTGCTGCAAGTATTTTGTAGTGTCGTCGCTGCGTTTTGTTTGAAAAATTCCTGGAAGTAGTATTACATTCATCCCAAATGAATGCAAACGTCAAAATAACGTTTAGACACCCGCGTTCTGTTTTTCAACTCTTTATGTCAGGGTATACGACAGTGCTCAAAAGAGCAAAAACCTTGCCCTCCAGTGTTACCGTTTTACGGTGTTCAGATTACAGTACTTGCTTTGTGTCTGGTGTTCTTAAGGCCCCTGTAGTAAGCTTTGGTGATTTCTTTTGTTGAGATTGTTCCGAATCCTGACAATCCCGGGAAATCGCCAGGCTTGATTGTACCCAGTTTTCACATCATGATCCTTCAACTCTCCGTTCTTCCTCCACAACCTCAAACTCGCGTTGAAGGTTAAAGATGTTGTACTTCACACATAAAGCTAAATCCACTGTTAGCAGAATACACGTACATATATATGTATTTTTAGTGATAAATTTGTGCTGATTCATTACGTTGGAACTTGATTTCCCTCTTTAATTTGCAAAATAGATGTAATCAGCATCTTTTTTAAATGGCTATGACTTCGTCTATCTTTTTAACTTTTACTTGCCCAATTAGGAAGAACTGAGCGCTTCATGAAGCACCGTTTACTGGCTGGGAGGGTAGTTAACAAATACTGTTAGAGCATAGTGCTGAGATTGTGGAGTTTAAGATCTCTTTAAGTGTTAATCCTGCGTTTCTAATATAGTTCCCACCATTTAGAGTGCATTATGACTTGTTGAGAGGTAAAACTTAACTCTCGTTTTGGTTCTATGGTACGTGGTTAGTATTAACTAAGAATCGATAAGTGTATTTGGGGGCTGGGAAACTTGAATTGTAGAGATTTAATCTGCCAGTTAGGATTTGCAACATTTAATTGAATCTGTCATTTAAAACCTGGGACATTTCACTAACACTAATATGCATATATAGGAATACAGTATACTAATTAATGATGTTTTCTTTCAAACTAGTATTTTTATTGCAACCATCATTTTCTGTGATGAGTGGTGAACAGCAGTGCAAAGTAAGCCCTATCCAGGTACTCCTTCCTCCCAATTTTACCATCTTCTGACTGGACTCTTAACTGGTGAAAGCTATTTACCTTTTGTAGATGCCATTATTGGATGCTTTTTTTCCCCATTAACTTTTACAATTTACTTTTTAAGTTTACTGTTTAAACTTAAGTCTGTCTTTTCATCATCCTTTCATACTCTAGTGTTTTCAGCCAAACTATATTATACATATACTCATTCATGGACTTGCCAACTTGATTGATACATTCAGTGGTTCCTGTTTTGTGTGATCATATGATCATTTTGCACTCCAAGTGAATTCAGAGCTAGTATTATTTAGGTTTGGGATTTTATTTTTTTTTTAAGATTTTATTTATTTATTTTTAGAGAGTGGGGAAGAGAGGGAGAGAGAGGGAGAGAAAAGGCAATGTGTGGTTGCCTCTGGAGCACCCCCCACTGGGGATCTGGCCGGCAACCTAGGCATGTGTCCTAACTGGGAATCAAACCTGTGACCCTTTGGTTTGCTGGCCAGTACTCAGTCCACTGAGCCACACACCAGGCAGGTGGGATTTATGTTAGGTAAGCTAATGTAATTGAGATTGCACACTGTCTGGCTGGATGATCATTTAAAATATTACAGTTAACATTTCCTGAATTCCCTACCGTGTGCCAGATCTGGTACTAGCAATTTAATGCTTATTACAGTTCTGTGGGTATGTTGTGGTTATCTTTTTTTTATGCATGAGGAAATTAAGAATATGTCTGAGGTCACATAGCAGAGTTAGGATTCAAACTCCTAAACCTACTCTCTTTGTTTTTTATCTTACATTAGGTTATGGAAGATCCACAAATAGCCTCACTGATTACTTCTTTCTGATTTCAGTCATTGCATATAATTCCCCCCCTAGTTTTTAGAGAGTACCTTCTCACGATTTTAGGGTTACCCTGAAGTCATTCCAAATGAGTTGAAACACAGATTACCTTTACTTTGTAGATGCAAATATAGGAAACATGGAGTGATTATGATGTAAATATTTGTTATTGTTTATAAGTTTCAGTTATTGGTTGAATGCCATATATAATAACCAGAAGGATGGTACTTCTGCTTCTTTTTCTATTTTTTAAAAATTGAAATATGTGAGACTGCCTGAAAATTAATTTATAAATTAAATATTCTTAAGTTTTAGTGATGAGTGATAGAATTTTCTTATTTTATTCTCTTTCTGCTCAGTTCCTGCAGTCAAGATCTAGAATGTAGATTATTGTGGTTGGCCAAGTTTACTATGCACGAAATGTCAGTTTGTTAAAACTTTTTCTTTCTTTTTTTTAATGTTTAACTTTGTTGTGCCACACAGTATTTTCTAATTCTTTTTTTTTTTAAGATTTTATTTATTTATTTTTAGAGAGGGAAGTGGGGGGGGGAGAGAGAGAGAGAGATCAATGTGCGGTTGCTGGGGGCCGTGGCCTGCAACCCAGGGATGTGCCCTGACTGAGAATCGAACCTGCGATGCTTTGGTTCGAAGCCCGCGCTCAATCCACTGAGCTATGCCAGCCAGGGCTTGTTAAAACTTTTTCTAACAAAATAAAATATGAACATGTCACTAAATAGTCCTTAAAAATGTTTTTTAAAGATGCTGTTACCCTCCATTCCATAGATTGTTTATTTATTTATTTATAAATAAACAATGATACAAAAACAATGATAAATACTCTGGCACATAAATTTTTGTCTGCATTTCTGATTGTTTTCTTAAGATTAATTTTGGAGAGTAAAAGAAGTGGATTACATGGTATGAACATTTCTTAAAGTACAATTTAAAAAGCATATACTTTTGAGGATTAGGGGCTGTTTTTTGTGTATGAGCAGATGGGAGGTCGTGCTGCCCTAGCTGACATCTCCTCTCTGAGTTGCTTCTACCTGCAGTAACTATGGTTACTCAATTTCTTGAGAAAGGGAGGAATGAAAAACCTTAGGAATTCTCTGAAGGAGAAGATGCAAGATGTAATAGAATTTAGTAAATTATTAAGGGGTTCAGTTATTGAAACCCAGTCTAAACATTATAATATAGATTCCATGTGATAATACCTTTTCCATTTGATCAAACATTTTAATAAATCTTTCTTTGTAACCTATGAAAAATAATTCTGTTGAACATAGAATTATTTAGGAAAAATTATTCTATTATACGTAGAATTTTTTATTACATCTGTTATTCCATGCAGTTGTAGGGAGATCAATATACCTTCTACTTTGTTGTTAAATGAAGAATTCTGTGTAACAAATGTGCTTTTAGCAGTTTTTTCTCCAAAGTTCTTGACTTTTTGGTAAAACATTTTATATTAACTGTATTTGAGTTAATATCACAATGTTAACTATCTCAACATATTTTAAAGGTTTGGTTATCTTTTGGGGGTTCAGTCATTGCAATTTTTTTTTGCCTAGTTTTGATAATATTACTATAAAGTTATAGGATGTAGTTAGCTCCAAAAGTGGAGATTCAAACTCTAGATGGTAGTGCTTAGAGCGAATTATTAATTAGTACTGCCACACATTAATAGAACAATTTAGATATGGTTTAGTTGAGCAGTGTTTCTCAGATTTTGTCCCAACTGTTTTTTTGAAAGTTTTGTTATTTGCTATGATAACAGCACTAATAAGTGCATGTTTAAGATATATAAAAAATTTTAAAAATAAATGCATCTATAAGCCTTAAAATGTTATGTTTTTGAAAATTTAAAAATGTGTTTCTGTAGAGTTATAGTAAAGGAAAAGTATTACTTAACCATGACATTATTGTTTTAAAGCTGTCATAAAGATAGATGCAATAGGTGATGTTGAATTTTTCTTTCACTTGATTTTGTAAATGAAATAATTTGGAATGCACTAAGTGAGCTTATTATTTAAATGAGATCTGAGAAGTCTGTTTATTTTAATATTGTGCTCTTATAGAATAGCCATTTATGAGTAAATTTTACATGTAAGTGGGTTTTATGTATAAAAGGGGACTGGTGATATACTACTATATTCTTTTTCCACTTAAGTCAACAGGGTCTAGAAGAAATAGGAATGGAGATTAGCAGAATTTATGTTCTATTTCTAGGTCTTCTACTAGGTATGGTCTTTATATCTTAATCTTTATGCCTCAATTTCATTCTCTCAAATAAATGACAATATCTATCTACTATAAGTCATTACTTTGAAATTTAAGTTATAACTGCAGATGAAAAAATATTTTGCAAAAAGTTGAAAGTTTTACAAGTAAGAGTTTTTAATTTTTATTTTCAGCAAAGTCTTGTCTTTAATTCCGTGTTTATATAGTTGTATCTGTGGGGATTTTAGGATTAATATCTGAAATTCATCCTTGTTCATTTAATTTTTCCTCTAGCCTAGACCTTTTCAATTCACAACTAATCTTTCTTCCTTTCTTACTGTTTTTTCCCTGGTCCTAGAAGTATCAACAGTATTATCTCCTAGCATTTAATAGATTCAGGTAGAAAATAGCATTTGTGTTATATGGTTGCTTGTAATTTAGGGGTATATACTGTACCCAGAGTTATTTATAGTACAAAACATTTTGCAAACAACTAAATTGTTACTGTGACTTTTATACTTGATACTTCACTTGAACAATTTTTTACTACTCAAACTACACTTTGTCCTGATTTCAGTTTACCTACTGTCATCATATTACTACACCTTTGGAAATTATACTAAGGCCATTTGCCAGTACTGTGGTTTTTAAATTTTAGTGGAGGAAATAGGTAACTTACTAAATGAGCTCACCTAAGAGCCATGGATCGGGTATAATTTTTGAGGTTAAAAAAACCCACCACTTTGGAATCTTAGGTTATGTAAGGATAGTTCAGTCTAGATGTCACTAAGCTGTGGTTTCGTGGAATTGTGCTTGGAGGTTTCAACTTTTATTTTAATTAAATTCATATTTTGATGTTACTTTGTTTTAGGTCTATCTTTTAAGCATACAACTGGATTTGATTTATTCAGTTTGAGAGGATCTTTTAACAGGTGAGTTGATTTATGTTCATTATGATTGCTAACATTTTTAGACGTATTTCTACCATCTTATTTAGTTTCTGTTTATCGTACTTGCCTACTCATTCTGCTCATGCCTTCTGTTGGATTGTTTTCTTTTTTCTATCTTTTCCTCAGCAAGTTTGAAAGGTGATTGGGATATTTCTATTCTTTTGGTGTTTGTCTTCAGCTTTTATTGAAGTAAAATTCATAGTTTTTTGGTGTATAGTTCTGTGAGTTTTGACAAACATATAGTCACATTGTAACAGGGTGCAGCCAAGGTGGCGGAGGGGGGGCCCAAATAGGGATTTGGAATGGGGTCCAGAACTCAAGGTGTCCAGGAAATACTAGGATGTCCTCACTCCTTCCCCCCATAGGTGTGAGTTGGGGAAAGGGACACACGGAACAAGAACATGCAGAGCTGTTTTCCATAGCAACAGCATGCAAAATATGCTGTTGCCAGCTAACCAGCTGAGGTTAGACTTTGCCAGCTAACCTCTGGCGTGGTCATTTAATGTATCTATAACCTTTAACGGGTTTCATAGATATGCTAAACAGCTGTGGCCTTGCTTTGAGCCAGGGAGAAGGGAGGGACATCTACCCTAGATGTAACTGGGGTGCAACTCCTCCTGCTTACAGTGCCTGTGTGAGAGCTTGGAGAAGATTGGCTCCATGACATGGGGCCACGCCTGCCCAGACCCACTATTGCAGCCCAGTAAAGCTGGAAGGATATGGGAGTGCTGGTGAGTGTAGCTGATTGTGGGAGGAGTCAGAAATGGGGCTGCAGAGGGAGATTGGCATGGCGATTTAAACTCAGACATGGCAGCCATTAGGGAGAGAATTGTGCGTTTTTGCCAGGGTGGGGACCCCTGCAGCCATGTGAGGAGAAAACCATGCGGCTTTGCTGGAGTGGGGACCCTCACAGCTTTGATGGGGGGACCCCCTGCGGTTTTGACGAGAGTGAAGACCCCACAGCTTTGAGGTATACTCTTTGGCCACATGGCTTAAGAAATAAGAGAGACTGCCTGGAAGAAAAAGGGTGAAAAGACCTTTTGCTAATGGGTCATGAGAAGGTGCCACATGACTTTGGATTAACTGGAGTCTAAAGCTGGAGCAGTGACACAGCCAATGGTGCCAGAAGCCTGAATCATGAACGTCTACTTTTCCTGAGATACTGTACCTCAAATTAGGGCAGGGGGAGAAGGGTATCTGTGGGTATCCAAAAGGACTTTGATATCTTAATGAAGACATTAGGGCACTACTTTAAGTCTGTATAGCTTTAAATAAACATTTCCTTACCTTTTCACAAATCTCTGGCATTGAGAGACGTCTTTCCTCTGGTGGCAGACAATGTGAACCTAGTGGGGGGGTCCTTTCAGTAATAGTATTTCATACCTCCCTGGCCCATGTTCTGTAACATCACATCAGCATTACTGTACTTTTCTGTGTATAATGTACACCCACATTTTTGACCCAAACTTTCAGGAAAAGAGTCTTCCGTTTTAATTTTCAATTCAATTTTTTACTTGTTTATATTTAGAAACAAGACTGATTATTGTATTCCAGGGTATTATTTTGTATACTGATATCATTATTGCTTTCTTAGAGTTACACTTCTAGTGCATAAGCATAAATAAAAGAATTAAGAACATATAGATATGAATTAGTATTACCCATGTATAGTGCGCATCCTTATTTTTCCCTCAAAAATTTGGGCAAAATACGTGTTATAGATAGCAAAATATGATATATAGTGTCTGGCTTCTTTTACCTAGCATACCACATTTGACATTATTTTAGTCTATTTGGGTTACTCTAACAAAATAGCATAAACTGAGTGACATAAACAACAGAGATTTATTTCTCTGGAGGCTGGGAAGTCCAAGATCAAGGCAATGGCAGGTTTGGGGGTGTCTGGTGAGGACATATTTTCTGGTTCATGGATGACCATCTTTTTACTGTAACCTCCCATGGTAGAAAGGGCAAGGTAGTTCTGTTAAGGGGGGTTCTCTTTTATACGAGTTCACAGCTTTTTCATGAGAGTTCCACCCTCATGGCCTATCATGCCCAAAAGACCTCACCTCTTAACACCATCACATTGGGCACTAAGATTTCAACATATAAATTTGAAGCGGGGGACACAGTCTATAGCAACATTCCTTCGTGTTATTGCGTCTATTAGTAGTTTACTCATTTCAGTTATGAATAGTATTTTGTTGTAATGCTGTAGTACAATTTGTTTATTCATTCACCAGTTGAAAGAGATATAGGTTGTTTCCAAGTTTGGTGATTATGAGTATAGCTGCTATAAACATTTATATACAGGTTTTTAATGAGTGTAAATTTTTATTTTTCTTGAGTAAATACTTAGTGATATGATTACTGGTTTGTATGGTATAGGTGTATATTTAACTTTTTAAGAAAATGCTAATCTGTTTTTCTAAGCAACTGTGAAATTGTTTTGCTAAATTGTTTTCCAAAGTGGCTCTGCCATTTTCCATTCCCACTAGTAAACTGGAAAGGAGAATTCCAGTACTTGGTATTGTCAGTTACTTTTTATTTTAGCTATGATAATAGATGCATAGTTCATATTCTGCTTTGAATTTTGCATTTCCCTAATGTTGAATCATGTCAAACATCTTTTAATGTGTTTACTTACCATCTGTATATCTTTGGTGAAATATCTATTCAGCTCTTTTGCTCATTTTATTTATTTATTTATTTTTAAGATTTTATTTTTTTATTTTTAGGGAGAGGGAAAGGGACCTGACCTACAACCTGGGCATGTGCCCTGACCAGGAATTGAACTGGTGAGCTTTTGGTTTGCAGGTCAGTGCTCAGTTCACTGAGCCATACCAGCCAGGGCTCTTTTGCTCATTTTAAAATTAGTTTGCTTTTTTAATTGAATTTTAGAATTCTTTATATATTCCGGATATAAATCTTTTGTCTGTTATGTGTTTATTGCAGCCTGCCTTGGCTTTTGTGTTTATGAGTGCTTGTCTTTATACTCTTTCAAAAAATTTTTTTTTTAATTTATTGATTTGAGAGAGAGAGAGAGAAGGAAGAAGGGAGAAAGGAAGAGCAAGAGAAATAGAAACATCAATTTGTTGTTTCCTCTGTGTACCCTGACCAAGGATCTGGGTGGAACCTGCAACCTTGCTGCATGGGGGACAGTGCTCTAATATACTGAGCCACCCGGCCAGGGCCCTGAATAGCACTTTAGCACTGTGCTAGGGAGGCCATTTTAAACAGTGAAATCATCAATAAAAATGCACAAAAGTATAAACAATGTGATGCTCAATAGAGCATGAAATAAACACTTGGATCTGGCTAGCTCATTTATCAGGTGATGTACCATAGTTGTTTTGCAGATTCCTTGGCATTTGCTTCATAAACATTCATGTCATCTACAAATGGGGTAATTTTATTTTTTTCTTTTTATTCCCCTCTAAAACACATAACACAAATTTGTTCTCTTGGCAGTTTTTAAGGATACATTGCAGTATCATACAACAGATATCTGGAACTTACTTATCTTGCATGAATGAAATTCTGCATTCATTGAACAGCTTCTTCCTTCCTTCCCTCAGCCTGTGGCAGCTGCAATTCTACTTTATATTTTTATGAGTTTGAGTACTTTAGATACCTCATGTAAGTGGAATCATGCAGTATTTTTGTGATCAGCTTATTTCACTTAGCATAATGTCTTTAAGGTTCATCCATGTTGTAGCATAGGACAGGATTTCTTTTTTTTTTTTTTAAGGCTGAATAATATTCTTATGTGTATATACCGCATTTTCTTTACCCATTCATCTGTTGATGGGCATTTAGGTTGCTCTCACATCTTGTTTTATCATGAATAATTCTGCAGTGAACATGGATGTGCAAACATCTTTTTGAGATTCTGTTCTCAGTTTTATTGAATATATACCCAGAAGTGGGATTGCTGGGTTATATGATAGTTTTTATTTTTAATTTTTTGAGGAATTTTCATAGTAGCTGCACTATTTTACAGTTACTACCAACAGTGTTCAAGAGTTCCACGATCATTGTGGTTTTGATTTGCATTTCATTTTTGGTTAATGATGATATAGCTTTTGGCCATTTGTATATCTTTGTTGGAGAGATGGCTGTTCTAGTCCTTTGCCTATTTTTAAATTTTTTTGGAGGGGGGTTATTGAGTTGAGTTCTTTACATATTCTGGATATTTGCCACTGTCAGAAATATGGCTGCAAATATTTCATCCCTCTCTGTTGGTTACTTTTTCACTGTTGTTTCCTTTGCTGTAGAGTTCTTAAATTTGATACAGCCTTGTTTGTCTCTTGCTTTTGTGTTACCTGTGCTTTTGTCACCTGTACTTTTGTCATATCCAAGAAATAACTGACCATTGCAATATTATGAATTTTTCTTCTGTGTTTTCTTTTAGGAGTTTTACAGTTTCAGGTCTTAGCATGTAGATCTTTAATTCATTTTAGTTAAATTTTAAATATGGTATAAGGTAAGGGTCCATTTTTGCGTGTGAAGATCCAGTTTTTCCAACACTTTTTGTTGAAGAGACCATCCTTTCCCCATTGTGTAATCTTGGCGCTCTTCTTGAAAATCATTTGACCTTACATATGAAGGTTTATTTTTGGACTCTATTCTGTTCCATTGGTCTATGTGTCTTTCTTAATGCTATTTTTTTCTATTTTAATTTGTATGCTTTTAATTTCTTTTTCTGTCTTACTGCACTGACACAGTCCTCCAGTACAATGTTGAAATGTTGAGAATGGACATTTTTGCTTTATTCCTGATCTTAGGGGGAAAGCATTTTGTCTTTATTCCTTTAAATTTTAAACATAAATACCCTTGTACTATTTTGTTCATTGTTAGCAGCAGAAATGAAAAACTCAGTAGAGCACATGGAAGTTAATAAGAAAATCTCCTCCCTAAATTAAACACCAGTACAAAGAAATCAGTGGAACATAGAAGATCAAAGAAAATGAAATTTTATATGTATCACTTAAAATATCAAATTTTATAGTTTTGAAAAATAGCAACCCTGTGCCCTTGTCCTTTGTCCCCTTTCCCCAGAGGCTACCACTTTCAACTTTTGTTGCCAGTCTTTTTTTTGTATTTACTTCTATAGCTCTGGAAGCAATGCAAATATTGATATTTGATATTTCAGTATTAGGCATTATTAGTCTGTTGAGTTTCACTACAGAGATGAGGATTAAGCTCTATTCCCCCTATCTTTCTTATCCCTCCCACCTTCACCCTCATACATATTTGTTGATCTTATTTTATGTCTATATAGCTATGTTAAAGTTTTTGCCAGATTAGTATTCAGAGTGTATATTATAACTGTATATACAGGTCTACAACAAAGTCATGTAGTATTCAAGTATTACTTTTCTTTCCTGTTAAGTATTTTGTTCTCTTTTGAGTTCTTTTTCTTTTCTTCTTTTACTTTTCTGTATTTTTTCTTTAGTACAATTCATAACTCCTCCAGTTAGTTCAATTTCTGTTGTACATTGAGATACATTAATGCTCTGGCAACGGGTATAAACCAAGAATTAGAAAGACATGAAATCCTGGTGGATCTCACACACTTTCATCTTCCTGAAAAATAATTTCTCCTGAGGCCTTCTGGGCTGTTTGCCTTTATATCTTGCAAATACCCTTAATTGTGATGCTTTGCCTTCCTTTTGTGTAAGTTGAGAATATCATGCCTTCTTCTTTCTTCCTCTATTATGTTAGAATACATCCTACATTACAAAAATTGTTTTGTACAATCCTGATCTGAAAATGTTTTCATTTCATTGTCATTCTTGATTGATACTTTACTGGGTAGAGATTTACAGGTTGCAAATAATTTTCATTCAGCAATTTGAAGGAATTGCTCATTTACTTTATAGCCTCCATTGAGAAATCTAAAGCCATTTTCATTCTCGATATTCTGAATGTGACCTATTTGTTATTTGTTTTCCCTTTCTGGAAGCTTGCAGAATCTCCCTGTTTTTTAAAATTTTATAAAGGTATGATTTGTTATATTTTTATTTATTGTTTTGGGTCCTTTAAATCTGGAAGCTTTTGTCTTTGTTGTAAATTTTCCTAAATTTGTTTCTTTGATTATTACTCCTTTAATCCCCCTCATTCCATTGATTTCTTTGTACTGGTGCTTTACTTTTCAAAGAGATTTTATTATTTTCCATCATTCTACTGTTTTTCATTTCTGTGATTGTATTTTAAATTTCTAAGAGTTGTGGGGGGTTTTTTGTTCTATGAATATTGTTACAGCATTCTTACTTCATGAATATGATGTCTTTGCTCTCTAAGGACATCAGTGATAGCTTTTTTGAAGTTTTTGTCTCCCTTCATAGTGACTTCATTGCATTTTTTTCTCTTTGATGTGATTTCTTTTAGAGGCTTTTCTCAGATATCTTGTCATAATTAAGAGTGGGAAACTAGAAAAAAGGCTGGTTGGAACTCTTGAGTCTGTTGATGTGGTCTCAGAAAGACCATTTAATTAGAGAACCTCTCACGTTAGTACGTATTTCTAGGTCTCAGTAGTAGGATCATTCAGAGAAAGATTTTTTAGTCTCCTAGGAGAGTGTAGGTCTAGTCACTGTTATTTCTTGGAGTTTTGTGGAGGAAGAGAGTAGCATGTGTTCAGCATTTAGTGTTTAAGAATTAATTTGTTCTGGTTTCAGTATAGTACCTTCAACTGTGCTCTGGTGTCCCCCAGTCTAAAAAGCCTCTGATTTAGAAGACAGAATTAGCAGTCTCACTGATGTGGGATGAGGATGCCACAGTCTTAATTAATGTCTTAAAGAATCTCCTAGTCAGTCATGTTTTTGGAGTGCCCTTTACTTCCAAACATACGTTGTATTGCCTTTTATGGGTTCTGGATTTTAAATCAGCCCACCCTTAATCCCAGTTAGAATTCAGCTTTCAAAATTTGTTGCCATTGTTTCTTCTCCCATTTTCTTTGTTCTTAAGAGTTTTTTTAATTTTTAATTTATTTTTATTTTATTTTAGAGTGGGAGATAGGAGGAGAGGAGGAAAAACATCCTGCATGTGAGATTGAAACAATGACCAGTTGCCTTCTGCAAGTGCCCCTACTGGAGACAAAACCCACAACACAGGCATGTGCCCTGATTGGGAATCAAGCCAGTGACCCTTTGGTTTGCGGGATGACACCCAACCAACTGAGCCACAATGGCCAGGACTGTTCTAAGAGTTTTATGGACTTTTAAAAATCTGTTCTCTGGAGTTTCAGGAGAGATTATAAAGATGTGTGTTTTATCCTTAAATATACAATTTCATATTTTCTCTATAAATTTCTAAATCTACTCAGAATCTCTATCTTCCTTGACAAAACAGGAATACCTGAACTTCCCTCTGAATTGTTTTTGTTTTTTCTACATTTTTACTGTCTCAAATTTTAGATCCAGCTTGCTGAATCTTAAGATTTTTTTCCCTTCTGTCCTTTAAGTTTTGCCATTTGCCATACTATGTTTACTTGTAGATTTTTAAAAATGCTGCTTAGTAGTATTGGGGATTTCTAGCCTGGAGAATTTGTCTTTCTTGACTTTCAGGAAAATTTCAATAGTATTTTTTATTTTCACTTTTATTTACCCCCCCCCCACCCCCCAATTTTATTGCAAAATAATTGACATACAGGGTCTGGCAGAAGTAAGGCCTGATTGAGTGTGGTTGGTAGGGTAATAATATGGGTGTAATAATTTATAGTTTTAATTTGAACATTTCACCTAAAATGTCATGTGGTGTGCTTGAGTGTGATAATGTTATGTTACAGAATTACATGCTTATGATTTTGTAAAAGAAAAGATGTCGTAAAAAAAAGGGATGTTATTTGTGCTGGGCCCTGTACATCACTGTATAAGTAAGTGATGGTTTGAAATGATTATCACAGTAGGTTTAGTGAACATCCATCATCTCATATAGATACAATAAAAAGAAAAGAAAAAATAATTCTTTGTCATGAGTACTCTTAGGATCTATTCTCTTAACTTTCTGAACATATACAGCAGTGTTACCTATATTCATCATGATGAATATAGATACATCCTTAGTATTACATCCTTAGTATTTATCTTATAACTGGAAATTTATATTTTTTGACCACCTTCAACTATTATTATGTTTTATTGTTATTGATTTTTAAGAGAGGGAGAGAGAGAAAGAGAAACAATGATTTGTTGTTCTACTTATTCATGCTTTCATTGGTTGATTCTTGTATGTGCCCTAACCTGGGATCCAACCCACAACCTTGGTATACTGGGACATGCTATATCCAACTGAGCTACCTCGCCAGGGCCCAACCAATGATCTTATAAAACATATTTCCTTCGCATCTTCTAGTTTTTCCTTCTGAAACTGTGATTATCTCCCCTATATAGCTTTTTTAAATCTTATTTTTTTAATCTTTATACTCTCTTCTGACTACTTTCCAGTGCGTAAGTTCTCTCTTCATTTGTTTTTATTCTATTCTATTGTCTTATTCTATTGTTTGTCCCATCTTTTACACTTCTAATTTTAGAGACTTTCCCATTTCCAAGATTTCCAATTGCTTCTTTTCATAAATGCCTGTTATTGTTTAATTATCTATTTAAAGGATATTAGCCCAATTTTTAAAGTATATGTAGTATGCTCAAAGAGATTTTTTTTTAAGATTTTATTTATTTATTTATTTTTTTTAGAGAGGGAAGGGAGGGGGAGAGAGAGAGAAACATCAATGTGCGTTTGCTGGGGCCTGTGGCCTGCAACCAGGCATGTGCCCTGACTGGGAATCGAACCTGCGATGCTTTGGTTCGAAGCCCGATCTCAATCCACTGAGCTACGTCAGCCAGGCTCAAAAAGATTTTTAAAAACCATTTAAGATTTTTTATTTAAAAAAATTTTTAAACAGGT
>PVIA01012381.1:0-38154 GCA_004024845.1 Tonatia bakeri
TTTGGCAGAGTAGAGGGCACCCTCAGCCCTGTGAGAGAGAATTCACCATGCGGATTTAGCAGAAAGTTGCCACTCGGCCAATGCCGAGTGGCAACCCCGTCTCCCCACAGCTCTGTGGGGAGAACCACGTGGATTTGGCAGAGTAGAGGGTTCTCGCATCTCTGTGGGAGAGAACCACGCGGATTTGGCTGAGTGGGGACTCCCATGGTCCTGCAGAGGAAAGAGGACCACGTGGCTGGACTGGTGGAGAAAGGACCACATGGCTGAAGCAGTGGAGAGAGGACCACGCACCTTTGCCAGAGTGGGTTCCCCCACAGCAGTAGTAGGGGGAACCGTCACCCGGTTTTAGCAGAGATTCCGGCGACACAACTGATGGTGCTGAGAACCGAGAGAGGCCTACCAGCCAAGCATGGATTACTGGGAAGATCCAGACACTGCCTGAGACTGGACTTCTATTTCCTTTTCCTGAGATACGGTACCCCATACTGGGCAAGGGGGAAGAAAGAACTGTGTGCATTTGTGGGTGTTTTAAGGGACTTTAAGATTTTTGATAAAAGACATTAGGTCACTGCCTTAAGGTTAGTATAGCACAAAATAAACGTTTTCCTTTCCTTTTCACAAATCTCTGGCATTGAGAGATATCTTTCCTTTACGGCGGCGGACAAGACAGACCCGAATCTTTTTCAGTAAGAGCATCACCGTCCCGGGCCCCCTTGTTTGGTTCCTGCTCTGTAACACTAGTGCTAATAACCAGGTACTCAGCAGCCTACCACCTGCTACTGGTTGTCTTGTCTCCCTGCCCAGTACAGACTGGGGTGGAGAAGTGCGTGGGGGATGGTGGTACAAAGGAACTAAGTGCCTCCCCTAGCTGTTATTCACTGACTTTGGGCATTTGATTTCAATGCTCAAGACCAGCCCGCAAAGAGCTCCACAGTGTACACTGAGTAGTAGGGTTACTCAGGAGAAAAAGTACAGGCTAAACTCGGGTATGATTGGCTCTGACTGACCTGCTATCTGTGGTGATGTGTATCACGGGTGCCTCAAAATTAACCTCTGATATGCGAGAGGACTTAGGCCAAGCACCTGCCTCACCCTCATCCCCACCCTAAGTGTGAAGTCTTCACATCTACAGTTCCTGGCAAGGAATGCCACGCTTTACCAGAGCAAACTTAAAGAGCTAGGCAGGCTGGGATTTAAGAAAACACACTGTTGTCCCTCTGTCTTCTTTCCCTCCATGTGTCCTGCCCCAGGCCAGGCCCTTGCTGTCCCCTCCTATCTTCTCCTATGCTGGGCTCCTTCCTCCATAACCCTCTCTCCAACATCTTTTCTTTCCAGCCCTTTGCACAGCTGGACGCTTTGGTCTTGCAGAGTCCCTCTCCCCACTGCCCCAAGGCAGCAGCAGGCCCAGGACCTGAGGCCAGCCCTCTGATGCCCCAACAAAGCCTGCATGGAGCCTGAGAGGGAGAAAGAGGGGTGTAGTGCTTCTGGACTGGGGTAACCCTACAGAGAAGACAGTTTGGGCTACTCTAATCACTATGGCAGGTAGCTGTCTCCCCTTTTTAACCCCCCCCCCCCACTGAGCCACCCACCGCCACTTCCCCTTTCTACATGTAGAAGCTGCTCGAACTACCCTCGGACCACACACCACGCCTCCTTTCCACTGTCCTCACAGCCAGCTCCCACTTGACTCTTTACATCTCTCTGACACCCACACCCTGACCATAAAATATTATCTGCCCAGTGGCTTTCTCATCTGTCTCTCCAAGCAACTCCCTAACCCAAACCAGAGGGCCAAGGCCCTGTGGGGGTTGTGGGAAAAGGTATTCTGCAGGAAGGGAAAGGGGGAGAGGGGTCCCAGGCACCTCCCCCTACCCTGCTCTTGCCAACTGGCAAGCTCTGAGGATAGGCTGAGTATATACAATACATATACATATACATATACATATGTACATATATCTGCAGACTTGTCTCACCTCTGAGAGTCTCTTAAAGACCATCTGTGCCCTCCTCCCACTGTGTAAACATGGGCTGGTTCAACCCTCTGGTTTTAAAGACCTGAAGAGGGAAGAAGTGACCACCCGAGGGGCCAGGTAAAATTGGAGGCAGAGCAAGGGTGAAAACTTGAGGCTCCCTTTCCTGTGCTTTCTCTACAATTTGTGCCCCCTCACTAGTTGGGTCCCAAAAAGCCAAAAATATCTGCCGACTTCAGTGCCTGCAGATTACAGTGTTTAGCACTGTAAGGAAACTCCAAGAAAGGTGCACAGCATGCAGCACTCAAGGAACAACCTGCCTGCTGAAGAGAACCCTAGTGAGGAGCACCCAAGATGGGAGGTCTGTGATCAAACAGCTGACAGAATGACTATCTTCAATGTCCAGGCGGGAGGGGACTAAAGGGAGACAGCACCAGCCAATGGCAATGAAGGATAATAACCACAACAAATGCATACTTAACATGGCACTTACCTGTGCCAGGTTTTGTTCTAAGTATGCATGTATATACATTAACCCCTTTAATTCCTATAACCACCCTGTGGAGCAGACACTATTATTCCCACTTTACAAATGAGAATTCGGAGGCACTGAGAGGTGAAGTTCACACAACTAGTATGTGGGGAGGCTGGGATTCAAATCCAGGCATTCTGTTCCAGAGTCCCTGCTCTTACCTGCTAATTATAGCTCCTCCCATACTGTGAAGGGATGAGAGGGGCAGCCTCTTCCCTGTTCTCCCCACAGGCACTAGAGCAGGGGTGTCCAAATTGCAGCCAGTGGGCCACATGTGGCTCAGGATGACTACGAATGCAGCCCAACAGAAAACTGTAAATTTACTTAAAACATTACGAGATATTTTTGTGATTATGTGTCACAATATATTTAACGTGTGGCCCAAAATAACTTCTTCTTCCATTGTGGCGCAGAGGCGCCAAAAGGTTGGACACTCCTACCAGAGCTTGAATTCCTGCCCCTTTGCAGCCCTGACTCCAGGGGAGTTGGCGTCATTAGGTCCTCACACCTGAAACACAGACTCCGTGACTTACTCTGAAGCCTAAAGCACTTAGTACAGGTACCAAGTGACAGAGGCAGGGGGAGGAAGAAACTTCCCTTTCCTGAACTGTTTAAAGATCTCTTAGCAATCTTTGCTCTCCTATTTTTCCCTCAATGGAGTTCAGGGGTCACAGATACTGGAAAACTTCACGTGCCAGCAACTGGGCCTGCTTCTCTGACTATCCCAGAGGGGAAGGCAAGCTAGGCTCTCCGTCACTGGCAGTGGCTGCGGGTGTGGTGGAGGAAGCATGATCCCAGGAATCCCAGGACACGAAGCCTTGTTCTGGGAGATGCGAAGAGAAAGACGGGATGGGTCTAAAAATGAGGTTTCACCACATAAAAAGATATTTCTGCCAAAATTATTCTCTGACCACGTGCACAAAAGAACCACAGACCTAAAACTTATGATATGCATCACTCTAAGGGGTGCTGTTCAGGGCTGAGGGGGCTGATCCCAACCCTCAAGAGACACGGGGACTCCCTAACCTGGAAGAGCCCAGGTCCCGCTCTGGGCTGCTCTAAAATGCGGCTGAACCCTCCTAAGGGAAATAAAAATGAAACAGGAAACCAATCATAGCGCTGTGACTACTGAAGTGACAAATGACAACTGACTATCCGTGGCACCAAGGTGACACTTTTAGTGTCACACCTTACAGCAGGGTGTCACAAGAACACCTGATCAGACGACACAGACGACCTCGGCTGGGGGATAGGGAGGAAGAGGTTGAGTGTGTGAGGAGGGGCTGAGAGGGGTATTAATAAGATCTCACAGGACCCAGGGTCCTACGGTCTGCTCCCATTTGGAGCAGCCATTCACACCTGGCGGGGGTTGCACGGCCCGATGAGCCGGGAGGTTTTTAAAGCAAGACCCCAAAGAGCGAACCCCCTCCCCCACCCTGGTGGAAGTACCGGAAGAGACTGGGCAGCCTAGAGAACATCATTCCACTCCTCTCCCCACCCCAATTAAGCCACGAGGGGCCCCTCCCAGAGGCAGCGGCCTCAGACAGGCGGGGCTTTATAAGGGGCAGCCTGCCTTGCCGCCCCCCACCGAGGCAAGATGTAGACACTGGGGGGCTCACCTCCGCGGCAGACTGGGAGGGTTCCCCGGGGCGGGGCTGCGTCACCGGAGCCCCTGAGCTGCAGCTCCGGGCACTGGACCTGAGGACCCGCCGCAGCATCCGGGACACCGGATGCGCGGCCATGAAGCCTGATGGCCTGGTCGAGAGTCCCCTGAATACTCCAGGAGATTCAGGAGCACTCTAGCTTGGGACTCGCTGCCCCAGGTCAGCAAGGCAGGGGCGGGGCGGGACGGGGGCGGGGCCCGCGCAGCCAATGGGCGAGAGTTCCGCGCTGCGCAGCCTTCTGGGAGTTGTAGTCCATGCTCTAAGCTCCTGTCCTAGGTAGGGTGAAGTATTCTTGGGCTCGGAAAGCAGAAGTTCAAACTCAAAGCCGATCCCACGTCTTTTTCTACAGGCTACTCTGGCTGCTGTGGTCCGGTGCTTAGGTCGTGGTGTGACTGACATAAAGTACTGTAGGCAGAGCAGGACTAGGGCCAGGTGAATAAACATTGCTTTGGGCACAAAATTTAACATGGTGCCAAAAAAATGCGTCACCAAGATAAATAATATTTTAATGCAATATTTCAAAAAGTCGGAATCATTGCAAGAAATTCATAGGGCATAAAATATCAACATTTTATATAAAAACATGATCTGACCCTGCACATTTATGACTCATCTCATTCCCTTCACAGTTTTCTAGGACCTGGTTGTAGGATGATCAGCTCCCTCTTTTGAGATATACTTTTCCAACCGTGCCCCAAAGGAGATAAACAATCCTGGCCTCTCTGTTTTGAACAGGTGTATATAGGAAGTCATAGAATGAGAGGATGTCTTTTTTTTTTTATTCTTCCTACACACCAAGCTCCACGCTAGGCATCATTTAATACTTACAATAACCCTGCAACTAACAGAATGTCAATCTTGCAGCTGAGGAAAGTCAGGCTTAGGAAGGTTAAGTGATTTTCCCAAAGTCACATAGTTGATAGGTGGCAAACCTGAGACTTAAACCCAAGATATATTGCCCAGCAATTCCATTTCTGGGAATTTACCTGAAGAAACCCAAAACTCCAATTTGAAAGAATATGTGCACCCCTATGTTCACT
Source organism: Tonatia bakeri (assembly GCA_004024845.1). Lineage (NCBI taxonomy): Eukaryota > Metazoa > Chordata > Mammalia > Chiroptera > Phyllostomidae > Tonatia > Tonatia bakeri. Next base: position 5,207 of record PVIA01012381.1, read on the forward strand.
GCAGTGTTATTTACAGTTGTCAAGATTTGGAAGCAGGTCAAGTGTCCATCGGTAGAAGAGTGGATAAAACAGCTATGATATATTTACATAATTGAATACTTCTTGACCATAAAAAAGAAGAAAATTTTACCTTTTGCAGCAGCATGGATGGACCTAGGGAACATTATGCAAAGTGAAATAAGCTAGTCTTAGAAGACTGTTACCATACAATTTTACTTATATGTGGAATCTAATGAACAAACCGAACTAACAAGCAAAATAGGGACAGACCCATAGATAGAGGGCAGGCTAACAACTCTGAGGGGGATGTTGTCAGGGGTGGAGTGATTGAGCAAAAAAAGAAAAAAGAGAAAGAACTCATGGACACAGACAACAGTGTGGTGATTATTGGCGGGGAGGGCATGGGTGGAGGTGGAAGAAGGTATAGAGGGGATAAATGGTAAGAGAAAAAAATACAATTAAAAATAAATAAATAAAATTAAAATTAAAATTAAAAAAAGGACAATCTGGTTCCTGAAGTCAAAATTTATTATGTGTTAGAAATGGTGGGGGTAGTGTCTCACTCACTCTCAAAAACAAAGAGCTACAGTCTTCTAAGATTTTGAATGGTAATGCACACTGTAGGGAACCAGTGTACTAGGAATCATTATGCTCAAACTAGCCTATCTATAGTATCCAAAACTACAGTGTGTAATTGCAAAACTCAAACATTGCCTGGATCATACTAGCTGCCAAGTGCATTACAAAATTGGGATAGAGTTCCTTGTCTTGAAGAATTGAAAGGCTAGTGGAGAAAAAAGGATAACTGACAGTGTATAACTGATTAGTACAAAGGCAGCAAGGCTGTCAGAAAAGCTGGGATGATTTTAGCCTTAGACTCAAGATTTCTTATGCTATTATTCAAAATTCAGATAATACATTATAGGGGTTGAGGGCATGCCTGGGTGTGTTTGAAACTGGTGGGGACGGGCCTGACAGAATCGGTTTGTAAAGGGCCTGAGGACCACTGAGGACTGTTCAAGCTCTGTCCACTGCTAAGTTTGATGTCTGGACTTGTGAGGGCAACTGGATGTGAGCATGAAGAGAACAAAAGCCATATTTTTGCAGGTAAGAAGTCATACCGCATAATAAACTTGATCCAGTGTCCAGTCCTTGGAATTTAGAGGAAGCAGAGATTCTGAATCTATGTGTTGATTCTTAATCATCTCTATTCCAAGCTATTTAAGTTTCTATTACTGCTATAACAAGTTGCCACAAATTAGTGGCTTAAAACAAAATTATGCTCTTATAGTTCTAGACGCACCAGAGTTTGAAATGAGTTGTCCTGGGCTAAAATCATGATGTAGGCAGGTGAGCTCCATCCAGAGGCTCTGGGGAGAATGTTTCCCTTGCCTTGCCCAGCATCCAGAGCTGCATTCATTAGCTCAAGGTCCCTTTCTTCATCTTCGAGGCCAGCAGTGTAGCATCTTCTCTCTGTGACTGCTTCTATCCCATTGCCTCTTCCTCTTCTGTCTTAATTCTCCTTATGGCTCTTTATAAGTATACTTGTCCTTTTAGTTAGAGACTACCTAGATGATCCAGACACCCCTGTCTGTAGTTTACAGATGGATCTTGCCAGCAGGAGGCACAGTCAGGAGATCAGAGAGCAGAAGGAGAGAGAAGTCAGAGTATTTATTCCTCCTGCTCCCTGCCTGTTCTGCTGTGGTTCTGGCAATGACTGTGCCCTTCTATAACTATAGCTGGTGTCACACAGCCCCTTTGCAATGAGTCCAACTCTTATGGGGTCCTATAACACCATCTCTAACCCTTGTTCCTTCAGTCTTGGGTGGGGTTGTCTTTCCTCTGTTGAAAGCCATGGATGCCTCAGCATCCCTGTTGGCCACTGGAACCCTGTCCACACCACAAAAATGGTCCCTTCTGTAAAACATCCCTTCAAAAATCCCAGATAAGTATGCTGTCTGCTTCTAGCTGGTTCCATGACTGATACAGGACTCAAGGACTTCTTCCTCCCATAATACCCTAGATTTCCCGTTGTTAAAACAGTGGCAATTACAACAGAGTGACTGTTTGTTTATAAGCCCTTTGAGGGTGGTGCCAAATCTAAGCCATCTATCTGTATTCATAGTGTGATATTTGATGCATAGTAAAGTTTCAATAGGTGTGCATTAAATGTTGCATTTTGTATCTTTTACTGGCTTTCTAGTCAGGTGACTGTCTCAGTCAGAATGAGATAGATTGTGCTGCTATAACAAACAAACCCAACATCTCAATGGCTGAAACCCATACATGTTGTTTTTCACTGTGCTATGTGTCCAGCAAGGGTTAGCTGGGGATCGTTCCCCATCAATGCTGTTCTCATCCTGGGCCACAAACTGATGGGGCCTCTGATATTCACATGGAACACTGGGGATTACCAACAGGGAAAGACTATGGCAAAGAGCAAACTAACGCCTAGAATTTCCTCCTGGAAATCCCACACATTGTTCTGCTCAAAGCAAGTCATGTAGCCCCACCTAACTTCAAAAGGAAGTAAAGCTCAGCCCTCCCACAAAGATGGGAAGATGATGTTAATAAAAATCCTGCACAGGAACAAAATTTCACTTGTGCTCTAATGTGTCGTCCAGGCTTTTCCATTCCTCTGGGCAGCTCTTCCCTTTATTCATCCCTGTCACTGCCCTGGCATACAGAAACTGCCATGGTGGCCTTAAGTGTCTGCATGTCAGCCACACTTCCAGAGTCATGAAGTGCAGATTTCAAGACTGTCTTGTTTAGAGTCTGTCATCAGCAAAATTAAGATGAAGAGAGTTTATAATACTGGTTTCCCAAAGTGCTGCTGGTTTCTGAGGTCAACTATTTTCATAATAATATAAAGATATTATCTGCCTTTCCACCCTCATGCTCCTATGGCTGTACAGAGGAATTTCCCACAGTTTATCCAATCGTGCTTTCACAACAGACTGAATACAAAAGCAGATATGAGAATCCAGCTGCCTTCTACTAAGTCCGACATTAAAAAGATTTGCAAAAACATACCACAGTGCTGCTTTTCTATTTCTTTGAAAATAGTTTTTTAATAAGTGCTGTAACACCATGTCATAGGTATTATTGACTTTATTTTTAAATGAGTTAAATACTTTAAATTTTTTTCCAGTTTCAATTTCTAATATGGTAAATATAAGTGAAATAAATTGATATAGTAAATAGATATTAAACAAATATAACACACATAAGCAAAAATTCTTTGGGGTCTTTGGTGCTTTTTAAGAGTATAAAAGGTTCCTGATAAGAAGTTCCAGAATTGCTTCCTCATCTCCTGGAGACCCCGAGGCAGCCTAACAGTGCTTTGCAATTGCTCTGTGTCCACATGATTCTCTCCAAACCATTGAAAATAAAATAAACTCATGCCAACTCCCTTATTTCCCTGGGCTCCTGAAATGGGCTACCTGTTTTGCTAAGGGGATAGTTGTGGGGTGTTGGCTTCAGGGGACCTCCCTAGCAGACCAAGTTCAATGCAGGAGCCCCATGCTGGAGATCAACCCCACACTTCATGTCTAACCTCTGCCACTCAGTCATTCTCAGATATCATAAACAGGTCTTCAGCTTTGTTGGGATAATTAAGTTATATAATGCGTAAGTGAGTGCTCTGTTGTTTTTATGATATTGTTAAGGAGCTAGAGTGTCTTACTAGAGTCACTGAAGCCATCCTTTTCTCATGGAAAAGAAATTACAGAGATTGATTTCTTTAGGTTTATTAAGCCCCTGGTAGAGCTTTATTAGAATTAGGTAATTGCCACAAGGGATCTGTGGGTTCATTATAAACCACAAATATGCCAATCAAATCAGCTTAACTTTTCCAAGAATAGGTAACCAAGAAAAACAAAGGGAAATGGGATAGATATAACAATGAGTTGGGAAGATTCAGAAGGCACAGGGATTGCCAAGAAGGATGGGACCCGGTCGGGCCCCACTGCCAGGGAGTCCTGAGATCCTTGGCGTCTGGGAGAAGAGGGGAGTGTGGGAGGGCACTGAGAACCTCCTCCCCAGATCCTTTGCAGACCATTCCTTCATCTCTATTATGAAATCACCTTGAACAATTTTTCCTTCTAATCTTCCGAGTACGTGGTGGTTTGAAATAGGTTCTTGAATTATTAACTACTACTCACTTCAAAAGGTGGAAACTAGTCCCCCTCCCCTTAATTGTGGGCTAAACTTAGGAATTCTAGTAAATGGAATGTGGCAAAAGCGAAGACATTAGGCTTCTGAAGATACTTAATAAAAGACAACGTATCTTCCTCCTTACTCTCTCTTGAGTCACTCACTCTGGGAGAAGCCAGTTGCTACTTTGGGAGCAGCAGTTTTGAGAGGCTTAAGCGGCCAGGAACTGAAACTTCTTGCCTACAGCCTGTGAGGAACTGAGGCTGCGAACCAACAGACACATGACTGAACCATCTTGGCTGCAGATCCTCCAAGCACAGTGCAAACTTCCAAAGCCTGCAGTCTCATGAGATACCCAGGCCAGAACCACCCAGCTGGCCACTGACTGATTCCTGAGCCTTAGAAACTGTGAGATAATGAATATTTGTTGTTTTAAGCAGCTACATTTGGAGTAACTTTTTCCACAGCAATGGATAATTAATGTTACCAGACTGAAGGTGTCCATTTGCCCGTTCACATCAAAGACCTGTAAACAGGATTTTGCAGCCAAGAAAGTAAAGGCTTATTAGTTGAGGAAATGGCACCATGCCAGGAGTCACAGGCAGGCTGGTGCTCAAAGACCTGGCTTACCCATGGCTCCCAGCGGATGGGTTATACAGGGTAAAACTCATTAATCATATTGACTCAGGGAGCTAGGGTTGTGGTCTATACTGATCGGTGGGCACTAGGGTAGAGGGCAGTTGATCATTGCCTCTTGTCCTGATGGGGTCACTTTGTCTACTTCAGTTCTGCTTTCCTGGGTCTGGAGCTGCAACACAACTGAGGCCTAGATGTTATTTTTAGTTTAATTGGAAACTAAGTCTCTGTGATCAATAAACCTGAGGCTCTATTCCTAAATTTGTTTAATGTTGACTAGGGCTTCACTGTCCCAGGGGCTTAATGATTAAGAGAGTAGGCATGCAAGGGAGGGAGAAAGCCAGCGAGTCAGGGTGCTTAATGAGGCCAGTTTGAATCAAATGGAAAGAAAGGAGAAAACACAATATTAAAGAAATTAAGTTTCTGCATGGTTACTTTAATATAGTGAATGGATTCCTCCTATGGATTACTATGTCTTTAAAGATATTACCTGTCCCCATTATTCCTCCTATGGATTACTATGTCTTTAAAGATATTACCTGTCCCCATTATAGAGATGCCCTTTGCTATTTGTATTGGTGGAATTCTGGGCTGATTGTTCTCTATTTACCCCACCTTTACCTGGGAACACGTTCCACCTATCTTTGCCCTGCTCTGTGCTGTAAGAGGTTGATTCTATGGACTTCCTTGCCCTCAGGCTTCCATTTGGTTTCCATCCTCTGGTAGGGGAGCTGGGGGCAGGAGGAGAGAGAGGTGTGACTACCTACCCCTCTGACTCTGCCTTCCTCCCAGGCCTAGGGAGGTGAGAAATGATATTATATGTGACTTTATTTTACTTCTACCTGCAGAATTACAGTTCAGCATGTTAAAACCCATGCATTCAGAAAACAACAACAATTCAATTCTGGTTCTTCCTTTTAACAGAAAATAGCATTGAATTCTCCTGAGAAAATCAAATCTACTTACTCATCCCTGATTCCTCTGCAGGCAGAATGAAATTACACTGTCTGGATCATGTGATTGCTATTTGTTAGATCAAGTTGGGGTAGTCACTGAGGTGGAGATATAAAACAAGGAATATCAAAGGCTGACACTTCTGGAAACAATCCAGAAGCTCTTCCTCCTTGTTGGAGAATTGGCTGGGCCCAGAACACCTGGAGGAGTCAGGAGGGGCAAGCCTCTTTACATGAGGCAGATAAGGAATTTGTAAGAGTCCTGGCTTGGCACCAGGGAGATCTGACCGCCAGTCTGATACAGGGTGCAGCCAAGAGGGGTCCCCAAATAGGGACTTGAAATGGTGTCCAGAACTCAAGGTGTCTAGGAAATATTAGAAAGACATATAAGATGTCCTCACCCCTTCCCCCACAGTTGTGAGTTGGGGGAAGGGACAAATGGAGCAGGAACACGCAGGGCTGTTTTGTACAGCCACAGTTTAGCGGCTAATCCATGGCATGGTAATTTAACATATCTATAGCCTTTGGCTGGTTGCTTAGATAGGTTAAATAGCTGTGACCATGCTTTGACCAAGGGGGATGGAAAGGGACTTCCCCACAAGATGTAACCGGGGGGCAGGTCTCCCGAGTTACAGTGCCTGCATGGGAGCTTGGAGAAGATTGGCTCCATGACAAGGGGCCACCCCTGCCCAGACTCACGATGGCAGCCCAGTAAACTTGGAATGATACAGGAATGCTGGCAGGTGTAACTGATTGTAGGAGGAGTCAGGAATGGTGGTGCAGAGGAAGATTGTCGTGAGGATTTAAACCCAGACACGGCAGCCATTACAGGGAGAGCCACGAAGTTTTGCCAGAGTGGGGACCCCTCCCGGCAGCTTAGGTGGAGGGACAGCCACGTGCTTCTGGCAGAGTAGGACCCCTGCAGCTCTGGCAGAAGAGGACCACACAGCTTAGGGGTGCTCCTTTTGGCCGCATGGCCTGGGGAGCCGGAGAGACTTTGCCTGGAAGAAGGGTGCCAGAACTCTTGCCAGTAGGCCATGAGAAGGTGCCAGGTGGCTTTGGATTAAATAGAGATCCTGCCTGGATGGTGACGCAGCTGACAGTGTCACGAGCCTGGATCCCAGACGTTTGCTTCTTTTCCTGAGTTATGGTACCCCGAATTAGGGCAGGGGGAGAAGGAAGCACTGTGGGCGTCTGTGGGTATCCTAAAGGACTTTGATATTTTAATGAAGATGTTAGGTCACTACTTTAAGTCTGTATAGCATTAAATAAAGATTTCCTTTCCTTTTCACAAATCTCTGGCATTGAGAGCTGTCTTTCCTATAAGGCTATGGACATAATAAACCTGGGGGTTCCTTTTGGTAATAGTATACCATCCTCAACCCCCTTGGCCCCTTTGTTCTGTAACAAGTCCTCACTTACCACAAGTTTACTTCCTATCCTTGGGTAACTGCCTTCCTCACATGTCAAAGGGATATTTGCCTGTCTTACATATTTCGCAGGATGGTGGTTGTGCAAAATCAATTAAATATCATTTTGCTGTATTATTAAAATATAAAACTAGGTACAAAGAGGTGAAGCAACTAGAACATATAGGGCTAGTTAAGTAACTAGAACATATAGCTAGTAAGTGGTGAATCTGGGATTTGAACCCAGAAAAGTCTGGCTTGAAAATCCATTCTCTTAAGTACAGTCTTTGACCCTGACCACACCCTTAAAATAGTCTTTTCAGTAAATTCTTTTTGAGTATTTCCTTTTTTAAAAAATATATTTTATTGATTATGCTATTACACTTGTCCCATTTTCCCCCCTTTATTCGCATCCACCCTGCACACCTTCTCCCACCCATATTCCCACACTTTAGTTAATGTCCATGTGTCATAAGTCCTTTAGCTTCTACATTTCCCATACTATTCGTACACTCCACTGTCTATTTTCTATCTACCATCTATGCTACTTATTCTCTATACCGTTTCCCCCTCTCTCCTCCTCCCACACCCCTGTTGCTAGCCCTCCATGTGATTGATCTCCATTTCTGTGGTTCTGTTCCTGTTCTAGTTGTTTGCTTAGTTCGTTTTTGTTTTTGTTTTAGGTGTGGTTGTTAATAATTGTGAGTTTGCTGTCATTTTACTGTACATATTTTTTATCTTCTTTTTCTTAGATAAGTCCCTTTAACATTTCATACAATAAGGGCTTGGTGATGAACTCCTTTAACTTGACCTTATCTGACAAGCACTTTATCTGGCCTTCCATTCTTTGATAGCTTTGCTGGATAGAGCAATCTTGGATGTAGGTCCTTGTCTTTCATGACTTTGAATACTTCTTTCCAGGCCCTTCTTGTCTGCAAGGTCTCTTTTGAGAAATCAGCTGATAATTTTATGGGAACTCCTTTGTAGGTAACTGCCTCCTTTTCTCTTGCTGCTTTTAGGACTCTCTCCTTATCTTTAATCTTGGGTAATGTAATTATGATGTGCCTTGGTGTGTTCCTCCTTGGGTCCTACTTCTTTGGGACTCTCTGAGCTTCCTGGACTTCCTGGAAGTCTGTTTCCTTTGCCAGATTGGGGAAGTTCTCATTTATTATTTGTTCAGATAACTTTTCCACTTGTTGCTCTTCCTCTTCTCCTTCTGGTACCTCTATAATTCGGATGTTGGAATGTTTAAAGTTGTCCTGGAGGTTTCTAAGCCTCTCTTCATTTTTTTTGAATTCTTGTTTCTTCATTCTTTTCTGTTTGATTTTCTTTCTTCCTTCTGGTCCACTCCATTGATTTGAGTCCCAGTTTCCTTCCCATCACTATTGGTTCCCTGTGCATTTTCCTTCATTTCACTTAGTGTAGCTTTCATTTTTTCATCTAATTTGTGACCAAATTCAACCAATTCTGTGAGCATCCTGATTACCAGTGCTTTGAACTGTGCATCTAATAGGTTGACTATCTGTTTGTCACTTAGTTAAATTTGCTCTGGAGCTTTGATCTGTTCTTCCATTTGGGCCATTTTTTTTTCCTTGTCACGCCTGTTACATTGAGGGGTGGAGCCTTAGGTGTTCACCAGAGTGGGGCAACACAGTTGCTGGGTTGTGATGCAGTATGTGTGGGCAGAAAAGGAACCTTGACACTTGCTCCACTCTCTGTTGGATTTCAGTCTCTTCCACCGCTTTCCCCAAGCAAACTGGGCCTTTCTGGTGTTGATTCCTGTGTGGGTGAGCTCGTGTACGTTCTAGGACCCTGTGGGTCTCTCCAACAAACTCTCCTGTGAGTCTGGGAGTTTCTCCCTGTGCCACAACTCCCACAGGTGTTTTCAATCGGTGTTTTGAGGCTTTATTTCCTGGCACTGGGACCCTGGGTTGCGAGATCTGTCTAGTTCCCCAGTTTGGTCTGGTTTAAATGCACGCGAATGTAGGACCACCCGGTTAGCCAGCCACCTTGCACGCCGTGCCTCGATTCACAATCACTGCCTTGCAGGGGCTGCCCATTGTCACCCTGAGCCCAGGGTCTGCCAGCCGCCACCCATGTGCCCAGAGTAGGCCTGCTGCACTCTTGCCTGCCCAGGGTTTGTCAGCTGCTCCCTTGCGCACCTGGTGCCACTGCTTTTTTTGCTGCGACCCCTCTCTGGTTGGCTACCCGACTCTGCCCTTCCTATCGGTCTGGATGAATGTGTCTATTTTAACTCCTTGGTTGTCGGACTTCCATACAGTTCAATTTTCTGTCAGTACTGGTTGTTATTTTGTTTCTAAATTGTTGTTGTTCTTATTTTGGTTGTGTGAGGAGGCACAGTGTGTCTACCTATGCCTCCATCTTGGCCAGAAGTCCCTGAATATTTCTTTAGATCTCTCATTCTTTTCTGCTGTAATTCTGTACTGTATAATCTATTATCTTTTACAATCTTGCATATTATCCCAAAGGGCAAGGAGATACTCAAAAAACTAATTTTGACTTAAAAGACCTTTATATTTTAAATCAAAGCCAAATTCTAGGTAAAGAGTCTATTAATTATAAATGGAAAAACATAGCACTCCCTATCTCTTCCCTAAAGAATATTATCAATGTGTGAATGAGAACACAAGTCTAAAATCTCTTATCTAAAGACACAGGAGCCAAAGAGATTTTGGAAGTGATTTGGAGTTTTGAAAAGCCATATGCTGCATATTATATACATTGTATGTGTATAAAAGTATATGATTATATTACATAATGCAGTGTCTAGGGAAGCTTTTGATAATTAAAGAATTTTGCTGCAAGAAAACATAGATATATTCACACTAAGTGGGATAGGTGATGGCTAGAAATAGTTCATGTCAATAGGGTATATTTTGCTGACAAGTGGGGTATGGAAAAACTCTCAGTTTTCAGAAGTAGTTTGGAATTTGGAGTTATAGGTAAAGGGTTGTAGCCATGCAGAATCGGGCCAAGGACAATAAAGTAAACTTTCATCAGAGGGAAGAGCACACACTTCCCCCTTCTAGTACTGATCACCTTCTCAGGGAAGAGCGTGGAGTTCTGGAGCTCTATTCCCTCTCCAGGTCAAGACCAACGGGAATCTTTTTCTCCCTGAGGTTTTGTAGGCTTGGCAGTCCGTATGCTCTGAAACACCAACCCTCAGAGAGAAATAAGGGATTTTGCTTTCTGGAGTGAGGACATTTTCTGTTTGCACCTCTAGACCCCTTCTCTGGAAGAAGACCTGCAGGGATGACACTTAGCTTCTGGCTTTTGACTAGGTTTGTCCAGTGAGGGTCCCTGCCAGGAGATGAGAGTGGGAGAAGAGCAGTGTCTGGGTGCTAGTCCCTCAGTCAGCTCCTTCCTGAGTGGCACCTTGTGATGGCCATGTCCTTCAACTGCAGCCACAGCTTCTGTCACAGTGCTTCTTCCCAAGTGGCTCTCTCTCCTTCCTGGTTTCTATTACTTTTCCCCTGTCCCTGCTCCTTCAGGCCCTTAGGAGGGATTACCAGGTTCCCCACCCCCAGCCCACATCTTCATACCTATCACTTTTTTGAGCTCTCCTAATTTGAATGTACTCTCTATATCCTAACATTGATTGGTACAAAAGCCAAGATCAATTAAAAAGTAATAACAGTTGAACCAATCTGTGCCCAAGAGCTAAATCAATTTAAATATTGCTTTCAAATAGTAATTTAATAAACAGTTATTATGAAACCAGTATCATTTTAAAAACCATTTATTTATTAAAGAGTAAAGAATAATAATTTTCTAAGTGAACAGGAGGAGGGTTTCCACTGGAGGTTTAAAGAAGGAGAGGAGCATGCCCTTGACAGTGAGCAGAATCGTCTTAGTCAGGGGTGTGAGAGTTTGATTAAAAAGTGTTAAGCTCTAGCTCTAACCACAGACCTTCATAATCTTCCACTCCATGTTAAAACAAGTTTTGTTAACTCCTCCCAAATGCTGTGATTCCCATTTTCCCTTTCCCAGCATTTGAAACATCATAAATATGCCAGTGTCCTTCCCATTTGTGACTATTCACATGGCCTTCTTTTTTGGACACCAGAAAGGCCCCCAGAAATATGTGAGGGGACTGGTGATCAGGCAAAGATATCAAAGATGAGGTCATCATGGCAGAACCAAGACTGCATGTGTCCAACTGTTTACCTCCCTTCCCATGTCCACCACAGGGATCATTTTCCTAGGAGTCCACCTTAAGCCACCTGGCTCTGCCACTCTTTGGTTGTTTCCCTTCACCCAGAGTGTGTTCCAAAGGCATGTATGTGCCCTCACAATTCTGCCTCTACTATACCATAAAAGGGAGACCTAGCTGTGCAAGTGGAGATTGTTCATGGGAGTCACAACTCGACAAAGCTTTAAGCACTGCCATCTACTTACAGGCCTCTCTGCTTTATTCTTTCCCCAGCCACACCTTGTTTTTCTTCTACCCTTTACCTTTGGGGAAAGAGATGAGGGTAGAGAGGGCCAGTTCATCTTACTTCCATGCTTGTTTCAAGATTGTACTGTTACCAACCTGCAGCCAGCCACTTCTTGGCTGGGTCTGAGGCTCATTGCTCACCCTGTAGGGCAAACAGTTTTTCCTCCAGCTCCTAACACATGGTATATGATCAGCAAATGATGAGAAACGAGGATGGTACATGTGCATGCAAGAAAGTTCAAATCATTGGACTCTGCTTTAATATAGAGTACATAGAGATCAATCATAGAGAAAAACAATGTAATTTGATGATCTAACAAGGGTTTGACCCTACCCCTTCTCCTTCTTCTGCAACAAAGAGCCAAAGGGCAGAGCATTATGATAACATCTACACTTCTCCCCACTCCTGTCCCTAATTCTAGCATCTATTTCAAGAAAAGAACATGAAGCTGGAAAAAGTTTTTATCTGCAACTCAGTTGGATCTCTCCAACCTCTGCAAGGATTAATCTCCTGCTGGCACACTGAATTTCTCATCCTATCTGTTGTGCTAAAAGTCTCTAGCTCATGCCTGTCTTGATTACATGCCCATCTATTGTCTTAGCCATGTGACTTGGTAAAGGGACCATGGGAGGGGTTGTTGTGGCTGACGTGGGGCCAACGTCCCACCTCACACTCTGTGGACCCTCCAATATTCACAGCAGAAGGTTTTCAGCTACAGCACAGTGAATTCTTTCTACCTGGAGCCTGAGGGTTTTCTACTGTTTGCACAGGGACTCTCTTGGTAAGTGTGAGGGGATGAACAATGGTGGGCAGGATACCTTGACAGGCAGCCTTCAACCAACAAGGCATGAGAGTCAACAGATACATGTCCAGGAGAACCATTCCAAGGCCTGGTTTGCACAGTTCTTCATGGGTGTCCAGAGGGAGAAGTGGTATGATACCCATTGTGCTTGGTAGTCTTATAGACTAGGGCCACCTGTATTGTCTTTTCCTTTACCCTGCCCCCCTTACTCCAATTTCACTTCCAGGGTTTACCTCCTGAATAGACTACCTGCATCCAAGTACCTATCCAGGGTCTATTTTTGGAGACATCAAAACTAAGATAGCTTTGTAACAGTGGAAAATTATAATGATAGGATATTGTAACCCACCCCACTATTCTTTTGACATTGTTTCTGTAAGTGCTGACTTTGACTAATATGTAGCTTGTAGATGAACAGCATGTTTGTATAAGAATCCTAGGAACTAACTGCAGAAGACACAGACCCTGACCATCAAGCATCCTAGCTCTGGGGGATTTGCTGACCTTCAACCATGGAGCCAGGATGACATAAAGCTGGGATGATGTGAACTCATGATGACTAAAGCAGGACAATGGACGTGGAACCACCACTTGCCTTATTGGAATGGACTGTGCTCATCTGCATGTAGAGAACTTTGCAACCTCCTCCCTTGATCTCTTTGTTCTGTTTCTCTCCCCTTCCTCTGCCTCCAAAAACCCTCTGCCTTCAAAGAGAGGTAGAGATGGGCTTTGTGATATGAGTCCCCCATCTTCCAGATGGCCAGCATCTGCAAATAAATCACTTTCCTTTACATCAGCACCTGCTGCTTTCATAGCATCAGGCAGCCAGACCTGCATTTTGGTTAGAGTTGGAAAATTAAAAAAAAATCATCTGTAGTTGCTTTCTCCTCCTCCTACTTACCTTTTATTTACTCTGCCACCCCACTGAAAGCTGGCCTCTCTCCCTGCCACTTTGAAACTCCAAATACTGTCAAATCCAGCAATCCTATCCTATCGTACTTGACCTCTCAGTAGCAGCTGACTGACCATTTCCTCCTTGGAGCACATTCCTCTTGGCTTCTGGGATGGACTTCTCTCTTTTTTCTTCTTTCCATGGAGCTTTCTTTCATGATCTCCCTCAAACAGGTTCCTTTTTGCCACTTCCCCCGTAAGCATACACATCCTCCAAAGCTCCACCTCAGCCCTCTTCCAGTCTCATTCCTCATACTTGCTGGAGGTCCCACCAATTGCAGTGGCTTCCATTTATCAAATACCAGTGACGCCCCAGTCTACATTTCCTGCCCAGGCTTCTGTGTTGAGCCCCAACCCGCTCCTATGCAAACTTGCCTACTGGGTGGAAACTTCTGAAGGTTCCACGGATCCTCATTAAGCATGCCCCCAGCTGAAGTCTTTGTGATAGTACATTCTCCCTCTACCCCCAAGAAATTCAGGAGAGAAGAATAGAAGAGAGACAGGAACATGATGAGGTGGAGTTGAGAAAGGTTATGACTGTTTTTACATTAGAAACACTTGAACCAGAATGAAAGGTGAATGAAAAGAACTAGTGGAGAGAAAGAAGACAAGCACAGGAGAAGCTGAGCTCCTGAGAAGGTGGAAGAGAAGAACTAGGAGGAAGAAGATAGGTTCCGATTCAGAAACACTTGCAGGTGCAAGGGAAATAAGTTGATGGCATTACTGCTAGCTGGTCTCTGTTTTCTCTTTGAATCAGAAGGTAAGATCATTTTCTGGGAGTGGAGTAAAATGGGGGATTTGAGGGAAAAGGTAAAAATTTTGGAATGAAACATGAGTTAGAATGCAAGAATAGGAAGCTCAATACAAACTGGCTTAAAAAAAGAGAGAGAGAGAGAAAAGAAAAAGGACATTTACTGACGGATGTAACTTGATGGTCAGTCTAAAGGCAGACCTGGATGTAGGCATTGTTTGACCCAGAAGCTCAGGATTTCATATGTCTTCTGCGATTCTCTTGTCCACCCTGCCCTTCATGTTTTAGCAGTCAGAGATACCATAATCCACACTGCAACACCCAGAAGGGGGATGGTGTCCTCTGCAGATCTGCAGAAAAGAGAGAAATCTTATTTCCCAGAAGCCCCTACAATTGTCCCATTGGCCCATATTAGGTGGTGTGTTTACTTGTGATGAACAAATCACTGTGGCTAGAATAATAAGAATGCTGATTAGCTGAAACCCTTCTGGTCCCGCCCCTGGAGACAGGAATGAGAATGGGGAAGGGGCACTTCTTGAAAGGAAAACCTGAGAGCCTTTGGGAAGAAAAGTGGGGCATGGAAGTCAACCAGTAATGTCCACCATAGTTCATTTCTGAAGAAAATGTGAGAAGCCACTGTTGATAGATTTGTTAAGGCATGCTTATGCTGGGTTGGGGTCCTGAGGAGTGTATATCAGAGACCTTTGTAGTGGCATCATGCCTCATGGTTTTATGATTGTCTGAGGCAGTCCAGAGTAGGCTGATGGTGGGAGGGTAGAAAGTGAACAATGGGATTGATCTGAAGTTGGAGGTTTATCACGTCTATGTAAGGACAACTGGGCCAGATTCCAGTTGAAGGTGATAGAGTGTTTGTAGTGACGGATGGGGGAAAAAGGGAACTTGGAAGTGAGCTGATAGATCTGGATAGAATGGAGTGGGTTAAGGGCTGAACGTGAGATGAACTCAAAAAAGGTTGTGTGGCAGGGACCAGGGAGTGTGGACACACACACAGAAGACAGCAAGTAAGATGCAGTGAGCTGGAGAGGGAAAGCTGGCAAGTAAGAATGAAGGTAAAATATTGGCATTTAAAATTTAGAGGGAGACAGCGATGGCAAGGGGCTTTCAATTTTCTAAATCAAGACATCATGACGCATATGTGACAAGCTACATGGACTTGGTAGCGACACAGTAAACATGTAAAAGCTCACACTGGCCTCAGAAATCTGAGACATATCCCTAAGCTTAGACCTACTTGGGTGTCACGTCCCTTAAATGTCACCTAAATGGCAAAGAAAAAAGTCAACTGCAAAGAGTTCACCAATGCCATGCCGTTATTTCTTTCTTTTTCTTAAAATATTTTATTTATTTATTTTTAGAGAGGGAAGGGAAGGAGAGAGAGAGACAGAGAGAGAAACATCAATGTGCGGTTGCTGGGAGACATGGCCTGCAACCTAGGCATGTGCCCTGACTGGGAATCGAACCTGCGATGCCTGGTTCGCAGCCCGAGCTCAATCCACTGAGCTACGCCAGCCAGGGCGCCGTTATTTCTTCTTGTCCCTGGAATGCCATCAGACACTGCCACCAATCTGTTAAATGACAAAAATCCAATGGATGAGAATCACAGTGCCTCCTCAGAAGGAAAAGATCACTTTATCCCCTGCCCAGATACTTCAAAGGACTTGACACTAGGAAAGGACAGCAGTTCTGAAAGTGAATCTGATGGGGAACTAGGAGACCCTTCCACTGAGGAAGTTTCTACACTTTGCTGAAGAATGGAAAGATAAAGAATTACCAATGGATCATTTTAATCCAGAACCTGATGAAACCCAACCCTACTGCAAATGCTGCATGCTGAAAATAAACAGTGTACAAAGTGACCTCCAGACTTTCCCAGGAACAATTTTTACCGAAGGTGGACACAGAGGAAATTTACCACTGCACAGAAGTGGGTCTGTTCTCTGATATTTGGGGTTAACAGGAAAGTTGACATCAAGTATTGCATTTTGTCTTGGAGCAAATACACAGATCTGGTTGTTAAGTGCTGGGTTGTCGGTGGACCTCTGTGTGATGTTAAATGTGGCCCAAACTGACCTCCATTCAGTTTCCACAATCTTTCTGCCTGGGTCACTGTGATACCAAAATGACATTTAAAGTTTTACATGTTAAAAATTCTGGGGCCCTGTTAGAATTTACTGTGGATTCTGCACCACACATCAGTGGCATCTGAGCTCTTTTTTTCCCGTGGGCCCTGTTTTTCCTAGTAAAGAAACAGCATACTGCCAGAAATGTATTTGGATTCCGTCCAAAGACATTGATCATAATCCATCTTTGTCTTTTCCGATGTACATGGCAGGCAATAATGAGTCCTTCATCAATGATATTTCCAAGTCTGTAAAGGACTCCTCTAAGAAATTCATGAAAATCAACAATACTTCTCATTGTCAGAAGTCATAGCAGAGTGGAAAGAAATACAGACTAATCAGGAAACTAGAAGCTGAAATTGTCCCAGAGGTTTATATTAAAAAAAAACAAACAAACCACAAAACAAAAACCAAAAGCAACTTGGAGTAGCAGCAAGGATGTATATATCTTAGATATGGTATTTTGAAAGTGTCAACATAATGCATTTTATTGTCACCTTTATTTTTCTATCTATAAGAAAGCAATTGTTTTGCTAAACTTACAGCTTATTTGAAAGATGCTGTGGAATTTCAGTATTAATCTTCAATCATGGCAACACTAGGCTATTTCATTTGTCCTGCAAGTATTCAAGGCTGGGCCGGTTAATGAGGAATTTGGGCAGTTGGAAGAAAATACGTGGAGCCATTGCGATGTCTGACACGCCTTTGTGCTGGGCTGGGGCGATCCATGCGCGCAGGCAGAAAGTCCTGACTCCCTTACATACTGAGTGAACACTAAACTGGCGGGGTGCCCAATACCTGACCTTCTGGTTATACAAGAGTGCTTAAATCTGCGCATGTGGGCCCCTACTCGAGGTTATGTGGACACTGCAGAATCATAGTTGCCCAGACATCCCGCTGAGCGAGCCTGACTGCATTATCCCTACACCATCTCTCTCCCTTTAAAAAAGGTTTTATATTTTCTTGAAATTTTTTATTAAATTCTTCAAACAATGTTAGCTTCAAGGGAATAAAAGCTTTAGTTTTAAAGCACAGAGCATTAAAAGTTAATGGAAAGGAGTTTCTAACAAGGAATATTGAGCTTTTCTTACTGGAAGGCATTTGAAAAATAGTTATACGAACAAACTGTCACTAGATTTCAACTATTCACTGTATACACCATGACATTTCTAAGTGACTTTGGTTTCTCCTAAATGACTAAGTTACTTTTAAACTTGTTTTCATTATGTGCTCTGAATGTATGCCATAGCTTACCCAATCTAGAAGTGTGTGTGTGAAAATTCCTTTTGTATGGCTCCTTTTTTTTATTTTATAGTTTATGAAAAGTTGAAGACATGTTTTGGTTTCATTACATTAAAATGTGAAGCAAGAAAGAGCTAAACAGACAAGTGAAACAAACATAAAAGAATAGAAAAAATAACATCAAGCAAACACTAACCAGGACAAAGCTGGTATAGCTATCTCAAAATAAGACAATGACTTTATCTTTTGAAGTGCTTTTTGCTTTAAGGAGTTCACTTCATAATGATAAAATTTCAGTTCATAAGGAAGATATGGCTTCTAAATATTATATATCTAAAATGTAGCCTCAAAATATACAATGTAAAAATTTGAGAGAACTACAAGGAAAAATGTTAAGTCTACAATAGAAAAGGATTTTTAAAAACATAGTTATGACAAATAAAGCAAATTAAAATTTAATAAATGTTTAGAAGCTCTTGATAACATGAACTCCTTATACCAAATTAAGAAATATAAATTTTAATCAAACACCAATGGAACATTTATGAAAATTAGCTGCATATTATACTGCAAAACAACTCTCCATAAATACTATAAGAATCAGTATTCAGAGTACATTATCTAACCACACTACCATTAAGTTAGAAAGCAATAACAAAAAGATAATAAAAAATACATTTGAAAAATTTAAAACCACACCACTAAGTAGTTTTGGGTCAAAGGCCATATTGTAAGAGACATTATTTCAAATAAATAATAATAGTAATTTACATGTCAAAACTCATGGGATTCAGCTAAAGAAATATCTTTGAAGAAGTTTATACTCTCATATGCTCAAGAAGTCTGAAAATTTATTAATTATCTAACTCAGGAAATTATACAGAGAACAGAGTCCAAAGTAATTATATGTGGGATAATAAAGATAAGATCTTGATTAATTGCAGTAGATTGGATTAGTGGTCTCACTTCTTCTCTATTCTAGAATAGGATTGTATGTTTACACCCTTTACCCACAAGGGGAACATACTGGAAAGTTATCAGGCAAAATATACTTCTTTGCCCCATTGAAAAAGGGATTCATCATCAACTCAGTTTAGCCAGTGGAATGTTGGTAATTTTGATGGGAACAGGAGACTTAAATAGGTTTGTGCAATGTAGTTTGGTCTCTTGCATGTCTGTCATTCATCCTGAGAGAACATGCCACAGGCAGCTGCTGGTCCAAGGAAGATAAGACCTGAATACAACCTTTAACGTGGACTCAAAAGCTTGGATTTCAGCCTAGCCCAGCTGAGTGCAGCTGACTTACACATCATTTAGTAAGAAATAAAAGCTTGTTGTTTAAATGCAGAGTTTTGGTTTGTTATGCATTATTATTACAGCAGTAGCAAATTCACTCATGAAACAGAACAGTTAAAGTATAGCATCACCAAATCTAAAATTTGATCTTTTGAAAAGACAACTATATACAATCCATTACCAAGGGGACAGGGGGAGAGAGAGAGAAGCAAATGAACCAAAAATGATGAACATAAAAGGAGATATAGCTATAGGAATATTAGAAAATTTAAAAATGAAAGAATTGCTGTGAACAATTTTATGCCAATAAATCTGAAGACTTAAAGTAGATAATGCTCTAGAAAAATATCATTTATTCAAGTTAACTGACAGAAAAACAAAAAGTCTGCAGAGGCTTATTAACTAGTTTTAAAATGGACCAGTAATTTTGACTTCTGATTGAATAGATGGAGTAGATGATGGAGTAAATACACTTTTCACTGTTTCTTATTCAAAGTGCAGCTAAAAACCCTGGACATTAAATGTAAAACAAACATAAGAAGACTCAGAAAGGTGGAGAGAAGAAAGTAGACCAGCTTGGACCTCAGGATCCAAGGAACAACAGTGTAATGTTTCCTGGTTTTTTTGTTCCTTATATATCCCAGATTTGAAGCTGAAGATCCTCAAAATCAGTAAGTCAATGGGTACAAACAAAAACTTTCCATAATACCATGCCTCCTCCAGTCACAGGAAACATGGGGGCCTGGGCCCACCCCACCCTAGCCCCCAGAGGCCCAGGGGAGCCTTGGCCAGGCTGTAAGGAGGCATCAGTCCCCACTCCCTTCCTTGCTGGTATTGTAGGAAAAAGTCTCGAAGAGGGTTAAGACTTTCATGATCGCCCAGTGGAAATGAGGCCACCCTCTAGCCCCATGCTGTCAGTGGAGGTCATTTAGGAAGCACCCTTGAGGCACTCCTATATTTCCCAAGCAAGGAGGCCTATGGGGGCGCCAGAACTCCCACCCCTGCCAAACAGTAAAACAAAGCCTTTTCTTTCAGGTGCTAATGGAGAATGAATGGGAAACCTGGACTTTACCCCCATCTGACAGTAACAAGGTAGAACTTCCTTCCCTTCCCCTAGCAGAGCACTGTCCATGGAAGTCATCTAGAACAGAAGGTTTAAATAAAATTCAGAGTCTCATGATATAACACCCAATGTCCAAGTATCAATAAAAAACACCCATTATATCAAGAAATAAGATCTCAAACTGAATGAACAAAAATCAACAGTTGCAATATAAATGACAGAGATGTTAGAATTATCTGACAATTTAAAGTAGTCATCATAAAAATGAAAGCACAAAAACCAACCCAATTCAAAAATAGAAAAAGGACTTGAATAGATATTTCTTTACATTGATAGAAGGTATATGAATAGCCAATAAGCACAAGTCATTAGGGAGATACAAATTAAGTCCATCTCACACACGTTAGGGTGGCTACTATCAAAACAACAACAAGAAGAAAATAAGTGTTGGTGAGGCTGTGGAGAAGTTGGAATCTTTGCGCACAGTTGATGGGAAGATAAAATGGTACATCTACCTTGGAAAACATTACAGTGGTTATTTAAAAAATTATAAATAGAATTACCATGTGATCTATTCCATTCTGAGAACCTACCCAAAGAATCAAAAGTAGGGTCTCAAGAAGATATTTGCACACCCATGTTCATAGCACCATTATTCACAGTAACAAAGAGGTAAAAGTAACCCAAGTGCCTAACAACTGATGAATGGATAAGCGAAATGTAGTGTATATATACAATGGAATATTGTTCAGTCATGAAAAGAAAGGAAATTCTGAAACATGCTACAACACTGATGAACCTTAAGAATATTATGTTATATGAAATAAATCAGTTACACACATGCACACACACACACAAATACTGTATTATTTCACCTATATGAAATATCTAGAATGATAAAAAATTATAGAAACAGAAAGTAGAATGGTAGTTGCCAAGAGTTTGGGAAAGGGGATTGAGGAGTCATTGTTTCATGGATAAAGAGTTTCAATTTTCTAACATAAAAAGAGTTCTGGAAATGAATGGTAATGGAGGGTGCACAATGCAAATGTACTAAATACCACTCAACTGTGCACTTAAAATTGTTAAAATGATAAATTTTGTTATATGTATTTTAACATAATAAAACATTGATAAAAGCAAAACAAAATGTAGTGATTATGAACTGTTTGAAACAAATAGTCTCAATAAAGAAATAAATGAAAATTTTAGAACTAAAAAATACAATAAGCTAAAAAAACAAGAAATGGGCTCAAGTGCAAGGTTTCTTTTGAGAAATTAGCTAATAGTCTTATGGGTATTCCTTTGTAGGTAACTGTCTCTTTTCCTCTTGCTGCTTTTAAGATTCTCTCTTTATCTTTAATCTCAGGTAACTTAATGATGATGTGCCTTGGTGTGTTCCTTTTTGGGTCCAATTTCTTTGGGACTCTCTGGGCTTCCTGGACTTCCTAGAAGTCTATTTCCTTCACCAGATTGAGGAAGTTTCCCTTCATTATTTGTTCAATTAAGTTTTCAACTTCTTGCTCTTGTTCTTCCCCTTCTGATATCCCTATCATTCTGATGTTGGAATGTTTAAAGTTGTCCCAGATGTTCCTAAGCCTCTCCTCAGTTTTTTGAATTCTTGTTTCTTCATTCTGTTCCAGTTGGATGTTCGTTTCTTCCTTTTGTTCCAAATCATTGATTTGAGTCCTGGTTTCCTTCCCTTCACTGTTACTTATTTTTAGACAGAGGAGAAGGGAGGGAGAAGAGAGGGAGAGAAACATCAGTGTGTGGTTGCTTCTTATGTGCCCCCCACCAGGGACAGACCTGCAACCCAAGCATGTGCCCTGACTGGGAATGGAATCAGTGACCCTTTGGTTCACAGGCCAGCACTCAATCCACTGAGCCATACCAGCCAGGGCTCCTTAGTTGGTTCTTCCACCCTCTAGTTCTCTAAATGTCAAGGTGCCTCCAGGGCTCAGTCTTTGGACCTCTTCTCTATTTACTCCCACTTTTTAGATGACCTCCCAGTATCTTCACTTTAAACATCATTGTTATCTGATGACCTCATTTATATTGTCTTTCAAACAGTCTGCTTAATATATCTATTTATATATCTAACAGACATCTCAAACATGTAAAAGGAACAACTTTTGATTCCCTCTTCACTGTCCATCAACGTAGTACTTCTCTCATAATTTCTCTTGGAGTCATTCCTAAGTCTGTCTTATCATCATTCCCTTATGAATCATATCCAATATATCAGTGAATCCTGTCAGTTCTACCTCAAATCTGTCTTGCACCTGAGCACTTCTTATTATTTTCAATGACTGCCAATCTCTTAGTATAAGCCACCAATGCTTCTGCCCAGAATTCCTGCAGTAGCACCTGGCTGACCCCCTGCTCTTCTTCAGTGATTATGTCATTCTCCTACTCAACTATTTCTTTTCCAATGGCTTCCCATCACATTTAGAGTAGAAACCAACATGCCTCCCCAAGGTCCTATCTGAGCTGACTCTGGCTTCCATTTCCTTCTCTCTCTCTCTGTCTCTATCTCTCTCTCTCAGACAGCTCACCTAGCCATACCAGTCATCCGGTCCCTTGAACACACCAACCACATTGCCTACCTCAGGGCCTCTTCCTGAAATGTTCTCACCCAAGATATTCTACTATTACTCTTTTATTTCATTCAGATCAAAGAATCCTTCTGTGACCATTCTCATTATACTGTTTTTAATTTTTTATAGCCCTCCATTACTACATGACATGTTACATGTTTGCTTTTTAGAACATTTTTATTCCTTTTATTAAAATTGTCTACTTCCACTAGAACATAAGTCCAAGGAGAAACTATGTTCCTCACTGATATATCTGCATCATATAGAAAAGTGTCTGACCCATGATAGGTACTTAATGAGTATTTTTTAAAAGATTTTATTTATTTACTTTTAGAGAGAGTGGAAGAGAGGGAGAGAAACACAATGTGCAAGAGATAGATCGATCAGTTGCCTCTCACATGCACCCAACCAGGGACCTGGCCCACAACCCAGACGTGTGCCCTGACAGGGAATCAAACCAGCAACCTTTTGGTTCACCAGCTGGTGCTCAATCCACTGAGCCACACCAGCCAGGGCTTACTGAGTATTTATTCAAAGAATTGAGTAAACACAGATTGGACCAAACCTGGCAACTGGCAGGGTGGAGAGATCAAAGGTCAAGGGCATTGGGGATTTGAGGGATTTGGTGAAAACGTAGTTGGCATGTTGTTCATGGATTCCAAGGTAGATATGGAGGTGAGAGAAGTCAGGAGGCTGGGTAAACTGAGATACAGGTGGTGGAGTTGGTCAGGTGAATCAGTGAACAGTTACAGTGGGAGGAATGGAAGAAAAAACCTCTAGTCAAAAAAGGAGTTCTGGTGTTGATTGTTTTGGAAAAAAGGAAGCATGAGCACATTGAGTAATTATGAATTTCCTCAGAACAGGAGCTACATTTTTATCTTTTTATCTTCTGTGCTCAGTATAGTTTAGCACACACTAGACCCTCAGTCTGTTGGTGTATGGGGAGACCCAATTTCTAGGTTCTGCAGCTGCACACTTTTATTCTGGGTCTCTGTATTTTCCAAATGGTATTGGGTTGGCCAAAAAGTCCATATGGTTTTTTAAAAATAAAATAAAAGACACATTTTCACCAATGTCTTTACTGAGTTGGATATTTTATGTATATTGGCTATCTCCAGTGTGGCATAATATTGATTGTTCTCAGTTAATGTCCTGAGTTGATTGCTAGCAACTTCAACTGCTCTACCCAACCACAGAGCACTGTTTGGCGAGAAATCTCTAGCATGACACTTCGCAAACCACTTTTGATACATTCGATCAGTCACATCTCCACACACTGCACAAATCTTTCTTCTGCATTTCAGTTGCATTTCTACTTTTCTTGAAATAATAAAGCATAATATGCCAAAAAGTTGCATATTTTCTTCCTTCTTCAATATTAAATTCACCAGCACCTTCACCAATTTTGATGTTTTTTTAAAGTGCACACTCATATGACAGCTATCATAACACAATCCAACAAAATTGTTTCAAATGAAGTTAAAGACAAGTAAGTGTTACTAGAGCCATCTTACAGGGAAAAACTGAACTACACTTTGGGCCAACACAATACAATGAAAACATATTTTTATGCTGTGTTCATGTCTTACAATCAATGATTCCTTCATTCATTGTCACATGGGCTCCTCCTTTCTTCTTAAGGAACTTGGGGCAATGTAAATCAGGCCTCCTGAGTTGGAGGTAGAAAAACTAGCCTGATGTTGCCCAGAAACTGGTGACAGAATTAAGACTCAGGCACCTCATTGGCATAAGTAGGGTTCACTAGATGTTCCCCATAAATTCTTCTCAATTTCTGACACTACACTTTCAGACTCACTAGTTTTAAATGCCTCTGCAGATGTCTTTGAATTTACCCTTGCAGTTTCTGATGTTCTAGTCCACCTCTCTGCTTAATCGCTGAGTCACTTCCTCCTTCATTGTACCTACAGTCTTGCATATTTCATCCAGATTAATCTCCCAGATATTTCCCCATAACCATGACACTCTGCTAAATTGTAGATTTCTTGCACTCAACATAGGTCCTGGTACACAGGAGGCGTGCAATGAAAGCTTGGTGAATTGAGTTGAACCGTGTTCAACATTGGGGCAGTGATGCAAGGGAAGAGCTAAAAGCCTGGGCAGTTCCAGTTTGACCAGTGGAGAGCCTTTCAATCCTCCATTCCTCTCCATGTTCTTTCCTAAGCGATAGGTGGTAAAGATAGGTCTAGCTTCTTAGAAAAGCAAGATGGAGTCTTGAATAGACAGAAGAGAATGAACATAATCCTTGGGATTTTCGATGACAACGGGAACCTTGCAAAAATGCATCACTACAAAGTAGACACAAAACAAAACAAAAATATCCCATTCCCTCTGTGGCACTGGAGGTATACTTGAATAGAGACAAAGTCAGTCATTTTCAATGATTTCACTTCCACATTACATGAGAGAAGTCAGGGAGTTATGTTAAAAGATCATCAAATGACTTGAATATGTGAACACTTTCTACTTTTCTTATCGTGGAATTTTGATAATCTCTTCTCTGTCCTTCTCTCTGTCTCCTCTCTGCCATATCGCCCCTCCTCTCCTTCTTCAACTGGGGTCCAGGCTGAAATGCATGACATTCAAGGAATTTCTGGTTCTCAAAACCTATCAAGAATTGTGCCAAGAGTCTAGTGGATCCTGCATCACTAGCTCTTTTCTCAAGACAAGGAACAGACCCCTAAGGTATGGCTCTCCAGTTGAACCTCTTCTTAGTCTCAGACTTGGCCCTGATCTGTAGTTAAATTTTGGGGAATGAAAAAATTACAATTTTCTTTGGTGGGACCTTGTCTAGGGTTACTAGTAAATGTAATGCTATTTTGGCCCCAGGCCTGAAAAGAGAAGTGAGTAAAAGTTGGAGTATAGAAATAAGCAAGTAGAATCAGAAGCAGGGGTAATTTTCTCCACTATGAATATTCAGATAAAGTCTGGACTGTAGAGCAGAAACCTAAACTCCTAATGTCTCCATAGGACATTAAGTATGTAATAGCACCATTGATGACAACTGGTGGTGGAGCTGTCCTGGTAATAGCAACTCTGGCACAGCAGATGTGCTTGAACATGACACTAGTAGCTCAGGTATCAGAGGATATTGGAGTCCTTTCAGCATAGATACAGGTGTCTCCAATATCTCACATGGGCTTTGATAGCTCATCAAGCATAAAGAGGTGTCATAGTTGCGAATAAACTGAAAAGGGACACATCAGCCCAGTGAACTAAAATACAGTTTTAAGAAAACCAAGCATGGCAACCATTATAATCACCAAGATGAATGGAGCTGTCAGCTGACATTGACAATTCCTCAGATCACTGGGAAGGAATATGAGGGGGCCAAAGGTCATTTAAAATAGACAGAAAGGGACCCAGAGAAATGCCATGTGCTGACAGTATTGCCATCTATGCTTATGGGTGCTGATTTTGAAGAGGGCCAGTGAGGTTGGTTAAGTGAGCATAGTCTGTAAATGAGATAGAGCTTTATTCCCATGTAGGGAATTATGTTCAGGTGCATGGCAATGGGAGGATTAGAGACAGAGTCTGAATTTAAGAGAGACAATCACTGAGAACCAGGCAGAGAGGAGGGGGTGTCCCTGCCTCCCAGGTGAATGAGGTAAAGCAGCAGCTGGGGCGATCCTGTAAGATGATTTCCAAAGGCTCTCACTAGATGGCGATGTCCATCAGCACATGAGTCTGTAAAGGTTTCTCAGAGAACAGAGCATGGGCTGAAAGAGAAAAGTCATTTCAGAAGATGGAGGATCAAGGAGGCAGGTCAATGTGGTCTATGGTCACTAACAACTAGTCTTGTCCCATTCTCCTCGCCTCAGACTTCTAAGAGCAAGGAAGTCACCTTAGGTTCTGTTTCCAGAACTGCTGAACTTATTTTTAACATCCAATGTCCCTTCTTTACCACCTAAAACTAGAAGGGTCAACCTGGGCAGATCAGTTGTTTTGATTTCAAGTCTAGAGGTCAGGAGTCTTGAATGGCAGCTATGCTGCGACTCCACATGACATGTGGTATGAAGTTCAAATGCTATAGCGTGGCTTATAAGATATTCTCCATGTTGCAGAATTTCCTTTTACCATAGCCTCTATTTTACTTGGAGCTTCTTAAACTGTACGTGATGCTTGTGTTCTGAAACCTATGATTTCAGCAGCCCCTGAACTGCTTTATAGAGAAGCATCTCCCAACCCATTTAGGGGATGTGATCACTTTCTGCCATTACCTTACTTGATCTGCTATGTTAAGGATGTAGGTTGGAGTGGTATGATGGTCAGAGACCTCAAAATTCCTACCCATCCTCTCCTAACAATCCCCTACTAAATCAGTCAGGACTTTCTTGGGTGTGACAGAAATCCAATTAAGTTTATGTTAGACAAAAAGTAGATGTTATTGATTTCAGGAAGGGTATAGATATTGCTGAGGAAGATTGGAAGCAGAGATTACATGATCTCTCTGGAACATTCTTGCTACTTTTCTCTGTTGCTTTAATTGTCAAATTCATCCTCTTCTACTTGGGGACGGCATGAATCTTAACTGCTTTCTGCTCATCTCTTGCAAACTTCACTACCAGAAAGGAAAGAGCTCTTCCCAATCAGGATTCAGTTAAACAACACTGAAGAATGACACTTGCAAAAGGTGGATATATGGCCAAAGCAGGGCCAGTCATTACTGTTGTCAAGGGATCAGGTGCCTGATTGGTCTGTCTTGGATCATGTGCCTGACCATGGCTTATGATTGACAGCCTCCCACTCAAACTGCATGATTAGAGCAGGTAAGGAGAATTTTTCAAAATGAAAGTACTCTTACTAAACGAAAATGATAATTGGGAGAGGGAGAGGGTGCTAGGCAAGCAACAGTGCTGTCCATTTTCGAGCCCTCCCAAGTATGCAAAGGACACATTTACAAGAAATGAAAGCAGAATTAGGCTAATGTGTCTTTATTACTAGACAGTTTAATGACATGTAGCTCTCAACACAGAGCTCCTAATTATGCAAAAGACTTGGGTTTAAACCTTGGGTCTGAGGATTAATCAGGGCTTGCTACCTCTCCCTTAAACTCAAAATCCATAGGTCAGTAACCAACATGCCTAGGAAAAGAAAGAGCAGAACTTTGAAATGCAAGGATAAAGAAATTGGTGAGGTCACCCACACAATGTAGACTCGGGAGTTTTCTGGTGCCTTTTCTTATTCTAACTGACAGAATAAGTACCCTGAGTCAAGAACCACCCTCCTGGGGGAGTCTTAGCTCCGCCCCAACTAGTAAAAGGTGACTCAATTCATACTTCAGCAACCTGGCTATCTAACAGGTCCTTTCTAGATGATGAATAGGAGTTAGGAAGGGTTGATTGGTGGAAGTGTTTTCTCCTCTACATTTACCCACTTTGTGTTCTGTTGGTCAGTGAACTCAAGGTTGGTCAGTGAACTCAAGGTTATGGTCCTTACTCAAGTCTATGGTCAACCAGGAAAAACACAACCCACTTCAGTGGGAGAGACCATCAAAGAAAACTACTGAGGCTGACCCCTCACATTTACCACTAATTTTTATAAATTCCTGGGACCAGATAAATGGGCAGTTTCACTCTGACTCTAGAATCTTCTAAAATGGATAGAATAAGTCATTTAGCCCAAGGTCACAGGCTCACTAAATATTGACCCCCCTATTTTATTTCTCAACCCAAATAAATCCTAGCCCTATAATAAAATTTGTTCAACAGAGCAGTAAACACTTGAGTAGCATGTGCATAGTGCCTTTGATTTAAAAAATGCCCCAAATTGAAACCATATGAATCCATTCCCTTTATTAAATTCTCTCAGAGATATTTAAGTTTTAGTACATTTCTTTCTTTGTTATCATGGAGAAAATAAAATCTCTCTTCCCTTGGGGAAAGTAAAGTCTTAGAGAAATTGTAAGCCAGAAGTCTCACTGCAATTTTCTCATTCTCCCCAATCTCAGCTAGAAACAACCTCACTCTGTTGATTGTTTTCACTTCCCCAAATATGGCCTTTTCTACCCATCACCTTTCTCAGATCTTTCCCTGCCTTTCTCTCTGCCCTGGGAGGCTAGTCCCTGAGAACCGCACTGGAGCTTGCTGATTTCCCATCATGTTCAACCAATGAGAGCCAGTAATAGGAGATTGGTGGTTGGAAAGAGAGGTTGAAAATGAACTATTTTTTGCAGCTTCCTCCCTGCTTTGGGATACATTTCTGGCAATGACCATGTACTTGAACAACTACAGATTTTGTCTTATAGCCCCTTCTCCCTAGTTCTAGCTCTCACTGCACTAAGATAACACTTTTTCTTCTTCTTTCTTATTAGTTAAGGGTATTATCAGGTTTCTGCTATTGACAGCCTTGGGTGATGGATGCATCAAGAACTCTGTTGATTCCCTTAATGCTATTCATACCTCTGAAAGTCTGTTAATTAAGTCCTCTCCCATTGAGCCACTGGAGTTGCATCCCATCTCCTGCTGTGACCTTGACTTCACACAGAAATACCTGGCACCAGTCAGCCTGAATAAAGTGCATTCTTCTTCAATAGCAGCAATTGGGATGTCTTCCACCAGAGTAGATAGAACCATTTCAGCACCTGCATTGTTGAAATAATTCCAACTTCAAGTCTCATCTGTTCTATTTTCCCGAAGTTCCAAAGGGTAAGAGGACATATGGAAGTCAGAGCACCAATCCTAGACTCATATCATTTAGTTACAACAATGTCATCATCTAAACAAGAGTGATGTTTCCAGAACACAGTGGAATTACAGTCTCTAACCCTACATTGCTGTTGCCAGCTGTCGACACTAACACAGAGAAAGTGCTATCTGGGGGAATTAAGGTAAACAAGAAAGCAAAAGAGAAGAGAAAATCATTTCAGCCTTGCTGTGATGTCAGTTGTGGTTGTCAACAATGCTGTTTACCAAGTGCCTATCTTCCTCATTTCCAGGCACAGAAAATGACTATATTTTCTGGTCCCTTATAGTTGGGTGGGGTCTTATTGTAGGAGGGTACAGCCAGGGGACCCCCAAAAGAAGAATTTGTAATGGGGTCCAGAACTCAAGGTGTTCAGGAAATATTAGGATGTCCTCACCCCTTCCCCCACAGGTGTGAGTTGGGGGAAGGGACACATAGAGCAGGGCCACTGAGCTGTTTTGTACAGCAACGGCTTTGCAGCTAACCTCTGGTGTGGTCACTTAACGTATCTATAATCTTTAACTGGTTGCATAGATAGGTTAAATAGCTGTGGCCATGCTCTGAGCCAGGGGGATGGAAGGAACTTCCCCCCAAGATGTAACTGGGAGGCAACTCCCCCTAGTTACAGCACCTGCATGAGAGCTTGAAGATGATTGGCTCCACGACACAGGGCCATGCCTGCCAGACTCACTATGGCAGCCCAGTAAAGCTGGAAGGATATGGGAGTCCTGGCAAGTGTAGCCAATTATGGGAGGAGTCAGAAATGGGGCTGCAAAGGAAGATTGGTTCAGGGATTTAAACCCAGACACGGCAGCCATTGAAGAGAGGATCATGCGGCTGTGGCAATGAGGAGAACCACACACTTTTGGCAGAGCAGGGACCCCTGCAGACTTGGTGAGGGAGAACCACATGGCTTTGGCCAGAGTGGGAACCCCTTGCAGCCATGAGAAGAATCACCATGTGGCTTTAGCAGAGAACCACCACGTGGCTTTAGCTGGAGATCGCACCCACACAACTGATGGTACTGGGAACTGAGGGAGGTACCAGCCGAGCATGGATTACTGGGAAGAACTGGGGGCTGCCTGAGCCAGGGACTTCTATTTCTTTTTCAGAGATATGGTACCCCAGACTGGGCAAAGGGAGGAAGGAAGGACTGTGTGTGTTTGTGGGTGTTTTAAAGGACTTTGGGATTTTGATGAAGACATTAAGTCATTACTCTTAAACATGTATAACTTGAATAAATAACTCCTTTCCTTTTCATCAATCTCTAACATGGAGAGCTATAATTCTCTGGCAAAGGGAAAGGTGAACCTAGTACAGGGGGACCCCAGGAGGGAGGGGTCAATTCGGTAGCATTGTGGGACCCTCTTCCCTGGTGGCTAATTAGGGAAAATCATGGGAGACCACATGTGCAGTAGCTTTAAAGTAATACAACTACTTGTACATGCACAGTAAAAGCCCACCAAAACTAGCCAGGAAGGATTTGCCCTATAAGAATGACCCTCCAGCCCATGAGGTCAATCTCTGCTTGGAGTTGGCCTGCTCCCATGTTCTCTGCTATAAACTCTGGGTGTTCTGTTCAATTCTTTTTCCTGATCACCAAGAACCTGGTTACCTGTGCCTAGCTGTGACATGAATAATTCAGCTAAAGAATCATGAGTAGAAATGATGGGAAATGATGTGTGTCTGTATGTGGGTGAACATTTAATACCTGGTGTGTGACTCTCCAGAGTACTCTTTCCTTCTGCCAAGTTCAAAATGGTGGACAAATTTATCAGTCATGGTCCCTGAATAACTTTGATGAGCAGAACACCTAGGATAATCCATTATGAACATGAAGCATGAGAGAAAAAATCCTTGAGCCACCAAAATGTGGAGATTGTGTATTATAAATCATACAATAAATGTTTTTGATAAAAATATTTTTAACATAGTAGAAGCCCTGTGAACTCAGTGATCTTTACCACTTGCTTCTTCCCTGAGCCTTGTAGAAGCCCATCTCAAACTATAGAACCTGTGCCTAACTTATGGTTCAAAACCCAATGAAATACATTAGGACCTCTGGTCCCGCTCTCTAAAATGGATCCCTCAAGCCTTGGTTGAATTTGTTACCTCAAAGGCAGCACCCAAATCCTTTTCCTCATCTAGTTTTCCTATAGCATCGGTTCCCATGGAGAAGAAAAAAAAAAAAAAACCCTTCTGAGCAACATTTGAAAATGTTTTTTTTGAGATGGGGGAAAAACAGTTGTGATAGCAAAAGCTCTTCTACTTAAAGATAAAAGGACTCATTTTGAATTGCACTTGCTCAGGCCCAGGCAAGAGCCCTGTCCTCAACATTTGGAGTGAGGACAGCCACCTGAGACTTATATGTGTAGCCATTTCCACAATCTAATGTCCCAGATTGAGTCTCCTTTGACCCAAGAAAAGATATTTCTAATGCAAGCCAAGAAAAAATCCAAACTTGAACAATCACCGAGATATCAACTAAAGAATGACTGAAGAGTAGACATAACCAAGGAAAGGCAGAAGAAGCCGCTTCGTGACCATTACACTGCCTACCATGAAGATGAGACTGTCCTCAGCCACCTCTTTTGAGAAGAAGTATCTTTGGATGTATCAGTCAGTACATGCGAGGCTTCAAGCCAGTCCCAGCCACTGCTGCTTGTGGCAAGACTGTGTCACTCAGGCACCTCAGAGTGAACATGTTCAACAAGGTAACCCATGATGCCTTTCTAATGGTTTCATATTTCTTTCTTTTATCCTCACCCAAGGACATACTTATTGATTTTTAGAGAGAGGGGAAGGGAGGGAGAGAAAGATGGGAGAAACAACAACGTGAGAAAAACAAGGATCAGTTGACTCTAGTATGTATCCCAACCAGGGATCAAACCTGCAACCTAGGCCCTGATCAGTAATTGAACCCACAACCTTTCAGTTTATGGGACAACACTCTAATGTGTAATGAGGTGCAGAGTGAGGAAAATAGGAGGAAACCTCCACCACCCTTGATTGGAGGAAGGGGGAAGCGGATGATACAGCATTTAAGATACTTTGCATAACAATAGCAAGTTAATAGTGGTGCCTTTCTTCAAGGAAGAGGTCTGATGCTAAGGGTGAAAGGTGTATCTGACTCTGAGAGAACTCAGGGACTTGTGACATAGCCAGAGGAGCTTATACAAGGTCTGCACAAGAGGCAGGGGGCAAATGCCCACCCTGGAAGTTGCCAGGGACACTTACCCTGACTAAAGATGGCAGCAAAATAAGACAAAAGATATGTGGGAACTGGAAAATGGCATGTCACAGGAGAGGACAGATATGCGGTCACATAAGAAGTTTCAGGCCAAGTGTTTAAAATAAGGGTGGGCTGAGAGAGAAAGAGGGAGAAGCTACATGGTCTGAAAGGGTGTAGATGGGAGTCAGCTACTGGGTCTGGTGTGTAAGGGGGAAGCCACGTCATCTGAAGTAAGAGTGTTACAGGATGCGGCCAAGAGGGGGGATCCCAGATGGATTTGAAATGGGGTCCAGACCTCAAGGTGTTCAGAAAATACTAGGATGTCCTACCCATCCCCCCAGGTGTGGGTGGGGGAAAGGGACAAATGGAGCAGGCCCATTGAGAGCTGTTTTGCATAGCAACAGCTCTGCAGCTAACCTCTGGGGTGTGGTCATTTAACATATCTCTAACCTTTGACTGGCTACATAGATAGGTTAAATAGCTATGGCCAAGCTCTGAGCCAGGGGGATGGAAGTAACTTCCCCACTAAGATGTAACTGCGGGGGGGGGGGGGGGGGG